>CM065593.1:399201558-399494259 GCA_033119425.1 Bufotes viridis
TGCAGGAGATTAGGACACAGGTGACCATCTTACCGGCCCCTTCTGGGTAAGAACAGCTATGGCTCCACAGAGGACGCATCCACCCCTACGAATGACTGCTTTGAGGTATCCGAGCAATGCAAAATCAAGGCAGCAGAGAAGTCCTGCTTATGAGACTGGACAGCAGATTTGGCCTCAGGTGTCCACTATTTGTCATTCATTACTTTGCGAGTAAGTGCTGAGATACAGGCAGTCATACTGGAGAAGTGAGGGATAAATTGCTTGAAGAAGTTTGCAAAGGCCAAGAACCAGGGTAGTGGGACAAGGCCAGATCAGAACCATAGTGATCATCTCTGGATCCATCAGAATACCTTGGTCAGAGATTATATCATCCAGGAAAGGAAGAGAAGTCTCCTCAAAGAGGTACTTTTCAAACTTGTCATGTAACCTTCTCTCCTGAAACCGCTGTAGAACAGTATGGACATGTTTATGATGAGAAGTAAGATTTGGGGAGAAAACCAGGATCTTGTCCAGGTAGACAATGAAACAGACATATAGTAAATTATGGAGGATGTCATTCGTTAATTTCTGGGAGACAGTGGGTGTGTGGTACAGGCCAAGAGCTAAAACAAGATAGTCGATGTGGGTACTAAATACTCGTCACCCTCACAAATACTAATCAAATTGTAAGCTCCACGGAGATCCAGCTTTGTGAAAACTCTGAAACCACAGGTCTATAAAAGAGCTAAAGTCTTGCACTTGCTTTTCACTGTAATTTTATTCAAACCCCAGTTACCAATACACAGCAAAGGGAACCACCATTTTTCTCGATGAAGAAACCGGTCGCTGCCAGCATATCGTCAGATATGGCCTGAGTCTGAGGGAAAAACAGTGGGTAGACAGGGCCATGTGACGGAGTATTTCCTGGCATCAGGTCGATGGGGCAGTCATAGGGACGATGCAGGGGCAAAGCCTCAACATCCTTCCTATCAGAGACATCTGCGCAGCTTGCCTAGATGGGAGGTTCGCCCTGTAGATTCCGTGGAGATTCCGTGGAGCCTGGGTCGTAGAGAAGCCAGACAGCGAAAGTAACAATCAGAACCCCAAAGCAATATTTGCCCTGAGTTCCAATCTAAGCACGAGGAGCAAGAGCAGTTTCAATATGAGACAGACTAGTAAACACAGGCAGAATATAGAATGAAATCTTCTGTGTGCAAAATTCCCATTCCAGGAGTGCCATCCCATTGATGGACACCACTACAAAGGACTTCTCCAACTGCTTAGTAAGGACACGGCATTGGGTTACCAAGGCCTGATGCAGGAGGTTTCCTGCTAAGCCAGTGTCCAGGAAGGCCAGTAGAGTAAACCGAATCTTCCCACATGACAAGGACACAAGAAGCATCAGTTTGGCAAGAACTAAGTGTCCGACCCCAAGTGCTGGAGTCTCCCGCCTTGAAATTACAGGTTCACACATTGTGATCTTTGGCTCCACAATACATCCTCAAATCATTGCTGCATCTATGTTAACGCTTCTCCTCTGACAATCTCTCTGGAACAAGAAGTGAAGTAGACGAGAGCAAGGGCTTCTGAAAAGAAGGTGCCAACCTGGTAACTCTTGTCTCACGTACTGACCCCCATCCAAGCTATATGGTATACCTCAACCTGCCAACTCATCCTTTACGCACCGTGACAGGTTGCCAGCCCCTCCCAGAAAGCAGTCACCAGGGCCTTGTTGTTCCATCACAGTTCAAAGGCAAAGTAACTGTAGAGTGCACTGTCCCACAGTGAGGCTACCCTGGCGGAAATGCAAAGGTGATGAGGCTGCAAAGCTGTACCGTCAGCTAGCTAGGAACTCCTGAAGATTGCTGCTCAGTATGTTACTGCGATCCCAGAGAGGAATGGCCCAGGTGGGTATGTCTCTGGAGAGGGAAACCACAATTGGCACCTTGGTCCAGTCTGTAGGAACCTTATAGGGCTGTTGCTTAAAGTGACCAGTAAAATGGTTCAAGAACCCACAGCATGACTTAGGGTCTCTCTCATAGTGTGGGGAGGTACAGACTGAAAGCACTGGAGACTGTCACTGTTGAATGTGGCAGTGAACAGTGGCTGAATGTGGCGGAATGACAGAAGCAGTCGTCAAAGTGTCCAGGCGGGCTGAGAAGGTATGCTCCTGGTGACCACGCTGTACAGGAATCAGGACTTCATTGCATGGTAACCATCAGGCCACTACCTCCTGCAGTAGGTACTGCTTGTTGGACTGCTGAGCCAAAGGGTTCAAGAGACACCGCTGCAGTGCGCCAAAAGATGAGGAAAAACGTATCTAGGGAAAGACAGAGTATATGCAAACTGATAACTAGTCCGACGTCAGGAAAGACAGCGCAGGCAGGATATCCGTAAGGTCAGGTGGCAAAGGATCAAATCAGGAAAAGAGGCAGAAGACGGTAGACAGGCAAGCGTAATTAGGACCTGTACCTGGAGGATACAGGATGTCAGTATTAGGGTGTACGCGGAGGATACAGGATGTCAGGATGTATGCAGAGGATACAGGATGTCAGTAATAGGGTGTACGTGGAGGATACAGGATGTCAGTATGTATGCAGAGGATATAGGATGTCAGTATTAGGGTGTACGCGGAGGATACAGGATGTCAGTATGTATGCAGAGGATATAGGATGTCAGTATTAGGGTGTATGCGGAGGATACAGGATGTCAGTATGTATGCAGATGATACAGGATGTCAGTATTAGGGTGTACGTGGAGGATACAGATGTCAGGATGTATGCAGATGATACAGGATGTTAGTATTAGGGTGTATGCGGAGGATACAGGATGTCAGGATGTATGCAGATGATACAGGATGTCAGTAATAGGGTGTACGCGGAGGATACAGGATATATGCAGATGATACAGGATGTCAGTAATAGGGTGTACGCGGAGGATACAGGATATATGCAGATGATACAGGATGTCAGTATTAGGGTGTATGCGGAGGATACAGGATGTCAGGATGTATGCAGATGATACAGGATGTCAGTATTAGGGTGTACGTGGAGGATACAGGATGTCAGGATGTATGCAGATGATACAGGATGTCAGTAATAGGGTGTACACAGAGGATACAGGATGTATGCAGATGATACAGGATGTCAGTATTAGGGTGTACGTGGAGGATACAGGATGTATGCAGATGATACAGGATGTCAGTATTAGGGTGTACGCGGAGGATACAGGATGTCAGGATGTATGCAGATGATACAGGATGTCAGTATTAGGGTGTACGTGGAGGATACAGAGTCAGATGTATGCAGATGATACAGGATGTCAGTATTAGGATGTACGTGGAGGATACAGGATGTCAGGATGTATGCAGATGATACAGGATGTCAGTATTAGGGTGTACGTGGAGGATACAGGATGTATGCAGATGATACAGGATGTCAGTATTAGGGTGTACGTGGAGGATACAGGATGTCAGGATGTATGCAGATGATACAGGATGTCAGTAATAGGGTGTACGCGGAGGATACAGGATATATGCAGAGGATACAGGATGTCAGTAATAGGGTGTACGCGGAGGATACAGGATATATGCAGAGGATACAGGATGTCAGTATTAGGGTGTACGCGGAGGATACAGGATATATGCAGAGGATACAGGATGTCAGTAATAGGGTGTACGCGGAGGATACAGGATATATGCAGAGGATACAGGATGTCAGTATTAGGGTGTACGCGGAGGATACAGGATGTCAGGATGTATGCAGAGGATATAGGATGTCAGTATTAGGGTGTATGCGGAGGATACAGGATGTCAGGATGTATGCAGATGATACAGGATGTCAGTATTAGGGTGTACGCGGAGGATACAGGATATATGCAGATGATACAGGATGTCAGTATTAGGGTGTATGCGGAGGATACAGGATGTCAGGATGTATGCAGATGATACAGGATGTCAGTATTAGGGTGTACGTGGAGGATACAGGATGTATGCAGATGATACAGGATGTCAGTATTAGGGTGTACGCGGAGGATACAGGATGTCAGGATGTATGCAGATGATACAGGATGTCAGTATTAGGGTGTACGCGAGGATACAGGATGTCAGGATGTATGCAGATGATATAGGATGTCAGTATTAGGGTGTATGCGGAGGATACAGGATGTCAGGATGTATGCAGAGGATACAGGATGTCAGTATTAGGGTGTACGTGGAGGATACAGGATGTCAGGATGTATGCAGATGATACAGGATGTCAGTATTAGGGTGTACGCGGAGGATACAGGATGTCAGGATGTATGCAGATGATACAGGATGTCAGTATTAGGGTGTACGCGGAGGATACAGGATGTCAGGATGTATGCAGATAATACAGGATGTCAGTATTAGGGTGTACGCGGAGGATACAGGATGTCAGGATGTATGCAGATGATACAGGATGTCAGTATTAGGGTGTACGTGGAGGATACAGGATGTATGCAGATGATACAGGATGTCAGTATTAGGGTGTACGTGGAGGATACAGGATGTCAGGATGTATGCAGATGATACAGGATGTCAGTATTAGGGTGTACGTGGAGGATACAGGATGTCAGGATGTATGCAGAGGATACAGGATGTCAGTATTAGGGTGTACGTGGAGGATACAGGATGTATGCAGATGATACAGGGTGTCAGTATTAGGGTGTACGTGGAGGATACAGGATGTCAGGATGTATGCAGATGATACAGGATGTCAGTATTAGGGTGTACGTGGAGGATACAGGATGTATGCAGATGATACAGGATGTCAGTATTAGGGTGTACGCGGAGGATACAGGATGTCAGGATGTATGCAGATGATACAGGATGTCAGTATTAGGGTGTACGCGGAGGATACAGGATGTCAGGATGTATGCAGATGATACAGGATGTCAGTATTAGGGTGTACGCGGAGGATACAGGATGTATGCAGATGATACAGGATGTCAGTATTTGGGTGTACGTGGAGGATACAGGATGTCAGGATGTATGCAGATGATACAGGATGTCAGTATTAGGGTGTACGCGGAGGATACAGGATGTCAGGATGTATGCAGATGATACAGGATGTCAGTATTAGGGTGTACGTGGAGGATACAGGATGTCAGGATGTATGCAGATGATACAGGATGTCAGTATTAGGGTGTACGCGGAGGATACAGGATGTCAGGATGTATGCAGAGGATACAGGATGTCAGTATTAGGGTGTACGCGGAGGATACAGGATGTCAGGATGTATGCAGAGGATACAGGATGTCAGTATTAGGGTGTACGTGGAGGATACAGGATGTATGCAGATGATACAGGATGTCAGTATTAGGGTGTACGCGGAGGATACAGGATGTCAGGATGTATGCAGATGATACAGGATGTCAGTATTAGGGTGTACGTGGAGGATACAGGATGTATGCAGATGATACAGGATGTCAGTATTAGGGTGTACGCGGAGGATACAGGATGTCAGGATGTATGCAGATGATACAGGATGTCAGTATTAGGGTGTACGTGGAGGATACAGGATATATGCAGATGATACAGGATGTCAGTATTAGTGTGTACGTGGAGGATACAGGATGTATGCAGATGATACAGGATGTCAGTATTAGGGTGTATGCGGAGGATACAGGATGTCAGGATGTATGCAGATGATACAGGATGTCAGTATTAGGGTGTACGTGGAGGATACAGGATGTATGCAGATGATACAGGATGTCAGTATTAGGGTGTACGCGGAGGATACAGGATGTCAGGATGTATGCAGAGGATACAGGATGTCAGTATTAGGGTGTACGTGGAGGATACAGGATGTATGCAGATGATACAGGGTGTCAGTATTAGGGTGTACGTGGAGGATACAGGATGTCAGGATGTATGCAGATGATACAGGATGTCAGTATTAGGGTGTATGCGGAGGATACAGGATGTCAGGATGTATGCAGATGATACAGGATGTCAGTATTAGGGTGTACGTGGAGGATACAGGATATATGCAGATGATACAGGATGTCAGTATTAGGGTGTACGCGGAGGATACAGGATGTCAGGATGTATGCAGATGATACAGGATGTCAGTATTAGGGTGTACGTGGAGGATACAGGATGTATGCAGATGATACAGGATGTCAGTATTAGGGTGTACGCGGAGGATACAGGATGTCAGGATGTATGCAGATGATACAGGATGTCAGTATTAGGGTGTATGCGGAGGATACAGGATGTCAGGATGTATGCAGATGATACAGGATGTCAGTATTAGGGTGTACGCGGAGGATACAGGATGTATGCAGATGATACAGGATGTCAGTATTAGTGTGTACGCGGAGGATACAGGATGTCAGGATGTATGCAGATGATACAGGATGTTAGTATTAGGGTGTACGTGGAGGATACAGGATGTATGCAGATGATACAGGATGTCAGTATTAGGGTGTACGTGGAGGATACAGGATGTCAGGATGTATGCAGATGATACAAGATGTCAGTATTAGGGTGTACGTGGAGGATACAGGATGTCAGGATGTATGCAGATGATACAGGATGTCAGTATTAGGGTGTATGCGGAGGATACAGGATGTCAGGATGTATGCAGATGATACAGGATGTCAGTATTAGGGTGTATGCGGAGGATACAGGATGTCAGGATGTATGCAGATGATACAAGATGTCAGTATTAGGGTGTACGTGGAGGATACAGGATGTATGCAGATGATACAGGATGTCAGTATTAGGGTGTACGTGGAGGATACAGGATGTCAGGATGTATGCAGATGATACAAGATGTCAGTATTAGGGTGTACGTGGAGGATACAGGATGTCAGGATGTATACAGATGATACAGGATGTCAGTATTAGGGTGTATGCGGAGGATACAGGATGTCAGGATGTATGCAGATGATACAGGATGTCAGTATTAGGGTGTACGTGGAGGATACAGGATGTCAGGATGTATGCAGATGATACAGGATGTCAGTATTAGGGTGTACGCGGAGGATACAGGATGTCAGGATGTATGCAGATGATACAGGATGTCAGTATTAGGGTGTACGTGGAGGATACAGGATGTATGCAGATGATACAAGATGTCAGTATTAGGGTGTACGCGGAGGATACAGGATGTCAGGATGTATGCAGATGATACAGGATGTCAGTATTAGGGTGTACACAGAGGATACAGGATGTATGCAGATGATACAGGATGTCAGTATTAGGGTGTACGTGGAGGATACAGGATGTATGCAGATGATACAAGATGTCAGTATTAGGGTGTACGCGGAGGATACAGGATGTCAGGATGTATGCAGATGATACAGGATGTCAGTATTAGGGTGTACGCGGAGGATACAGGATATATGCAGATGATACAGGATGTCAGTATTAGGTTTTACGTGGAGGTGTCAAGGATGGAGAACAGTTAGCAGGAACTGATAAATAACGACAGACTGGCTTGATCCCAAACTAAGGAAAACATAGGAGGGCCCTATAAATCCCTAAGAACTCTCCCAAACTACTGTGCACATGTACAAGTCCCGGTGGTAGACAAATACATGCCCTCGTACCTATAACTGAGTGACACCTGAATTCCCATAGTAGTAAGGGGAACGCCCACCGGCTCCCTGCACTGAATACGGAGGGAGTCAGGGACACCTAGAATCAAGCCAGCAAACAAAACACAAAGTAAACAGAATGCACTTATCTTAGAGCAAAACAACTGCAGCCTCCAGCAGCACACACTTCATCCAGGAAGTAATATAAACCGCAAGGAGGAGCAGTATGGGAGGGAATATAAAGCAAGCCAATTAATCAAGATAAGAGGCAGCTGAGGGAGAGAAAGGAACTGAGCAAAGTGAAACCAAAACAAAGAACGTCATACACAAGACAGGAAGGAACCTCTGACCGACCATCTCCCAGAACCGGCGGTGACAGTACCCCACTTCTCGCAAAGCGAGCGGCACAAATAACCTCCCAGGAGGACAAAGATCAGGTGCCTCTGCCTGGGCTGCCTGAACCTCTGCCTCCAAATCAGGATAAAGAGCAGAGACGACCACCCCATCAGCCAAAATGGGACCTGGGTCCTCAAAGTTCCCCCCTCCCGGAAAACAATGTGAAAGGGCATCCGCCTTCGCGTTTTTAACCCTAGGGCGGAACGTAACAACAAAATTTAACCTATAAAAGAACAAGGACCAGCTGGCCCGTCTCGGGTTCAGACGCTTGGCTGATTCCAAATAGGAGTAAGGAAAAAAAGGAAAAATAAGAGTGTTAAACGTTGATGGTTTCCTGGAAAAGGAACCTGGATTAACTTGGCAGGGCGCCAAAAAGGATTTTGGGTGGAAATGGAAGGAGTGAGAGATGGAGAGGGTGTATGTGAAGAGGCTGCCAGTGGTTGTACCTTAGTCTAGTGGGGAGATAAGGTGATATAAAAGATAACCCGATTTTGACGTGTGAAAGTCAAAAACTGTGAAGAGAGTAAAAAAGAACCACTCTAATGGCGCCAATCCCTAATATAAAATGCATAGGAATTTACAACAACATTGGTAAAATGTATAAAAGCATGGTTAAACAAATCAAAATGTTAAAAGCAAACTCACTTCACCCAGTAGGGTAATGCAGGATAAGCATAAAACACCCACATTAACACCTCCTGCGCCTGGGTCGCCTGTGGAAGTCTTGGAAAGGATGCGATGGGTACAAAATTCGCCCCAGCCTATGCTAATTTGATAGTTGGTCACTTTGAAGAGTGCTTTGGCCTACTAATGAACAAAGATATCATCCTATATCGTTGCTATATCGACGATATTTTCTTCATCTGGGGTGGTTCTCCCCAAGATCTCCTAGACCTCACCGCGACACTTAATCAGAACGACTGGGGCCTTAATTTCACTTCCGAATCTGACCCTAAGACAGCTATTTTTTTAGATATACACATAGAGATTATCAATAACAAAATATGTACCAGTACCCACTTCAAAAAAGTTGACGCCAACAGCTACCTTGAGTATTCCAGCTGTCACCATGCAAATTGGAAAAAGAACATACCTGATACGGAACGTGTTAGCAGGAGGCAGCATTTCACTAACATGGTTGAACAGTACGTCTGCACACCCCTCCACGTACTGACTGATGGTTCGGCCCCATTCAACTTCTGGGTCTCCAAATTGTCCACGTGGCCAGAGTTAGCATTTTATGCCTTGGAGGTGCTGGCCTGCCCGGCGGCCAGCGTTTTGTCTGAATGTGTATTCAGCACGGCAGGGGGCGTCATTACTGACAAACGCAGCCGCCTGTCCACAGCCAATGTGGACATGCTGACGTTCATAAAAATGATAAAATCATATCAGGGTACAAGTGGGCAAACTGGCGTTTGTACCACTGGTCCCCTGAGGGAAGGGGTAGGGGTGGAACAAACAGGAGAGCCAAAGACTCAAATGCAGATGATACCAATTTGTATGAGATCAGTTGGTAAAAGCTTACATGAAAAAGTTTTTACTCTGCTCCTGAAGAAGGGGACTATTTCCTCCCCGAAACGCGCTGGGCCTTGCTTTAATAAAGGTGATTGACCAGAAGTGATCCAGTTTTGCTGCCGTCTTTCACAACACGCTACAAACGATCCTGGCCGGGGGGAGCCTGCCACGGGTGTCATGTGCTTATCCCGTCGACAGCCCCCTCGTGAAGTAAGTACTAGACATTCTTTATTCTCCATTAACGTACCATCTGATTTCAAACTTGGATCGAAGTACGGGGCACCTTTTTGAATGACTGTTTCATCACCCCCTGTGTTTGGATTATAACGTGTCTTTGTTTCATCCAACCACCCTTTCATGTAAGCTTTTACCAACTGATCTCATACAAATTGGTATCATCTGCATTTGAGTCTTTGGCGCTCCTGTTTGTTCCACCCCTACCCCTTCCCTCAGGGGACCAGTGGTACAAACGCCAGTTTGCCCACTTGTACCCTGATATGATTTTATCACATACTTAACCAGTGTCCTACGACACTTTTTTGGTAGCTGCCTCCCTCATCTGCACTTGCTATAGTCACCCCTTTCTCTTGCTCGCCTTTCCCACCTTTTCTGGCGCCTGCAGTCACTTCCACTAGGGTTCTTTTCCCTTTGTGAGTTGACTAACTTCCCTCTTTGTTTTTGTTTTTTCTTGCTCTCCCGTTCATAAAAATGAACCAGGCATGGATCCCACAGGACCTGTCCCTCCCTTGTGCAGAATAGACATTTATAACTGCCTCTCCCTCAACCATGTATTCTTGTACTCTGGGCACTTCTTTATTGAATCCTCATTTTTTTAACTTTACCATGATCTTGCCGTGCAACCCAAAGTTGAATGAACCTCTCCTCTGTCTGGGTGGTGGGGCCGAAATAACTGAAAGTGGCCTTCTCCGGTGGTGGGTGATATGACGCATGATTCCTTGCTGTGGGACCTCTCTCCTCTGTCTGGGTGCTGGGCCAAAATAACTGAGAGTGGCCTTCTCCGGTGGTGGTTGATATGACGCATGATTCCTTGCTGTGGGACCTCTCTCCTCTGTCTGGGTGCTGGGGCCGAAATAACTGAGAGTGGCCTTCTCCGGTGATGGTTGATATGACGCATGATTCCTTGCTGTAGGACCTCTCTCCTCTGTCTGGGTGCTGGGCCGAAATAACTGAAAGTGGCCTTCTCCGGTGGTGGGTGATATGACGCATGATTCCTTGCTGTGGGACCTGTCTCCTCTGTCTGGGTGCTGGGCCGAAATAACTGAGAGTGGCCTTCTCCGGTGGTGGTTGATATGACGCATGATTCCTTGCCGTGGACCTCTCTCCTCTGTCTGGGTGCTGGGCCTAAATAACTGAAAGTGGCCTTCTACGGTGGTGGGTGATATGACGCATGATTCCTTGCTGTGGGACCTCTCTCCTCTGTCTGGGTGCTGGGCGAAATAACTGAGAGTGGCCTTCTCCGGTGGTGGTTGATATGACGCATGATTCCTTGCTGTGGGACCTCTCTCCTCTGTCTGGGTGCTGGGCCGAAATAACTGAGAGTGGCCTTCTCCGGTGGTGGTTGATATGACGCATGATTCCTTGCTGTGGGACCTCTCTCCTCTGTCTGGGTGCTGGGCCGAAATTACTGAGAGTGGCCTTCTCCGGTGGTGGTTGATATGACGCATGACTCCTTGCTGTGGGACCTCTCTCCTCTGTCTGGGTGCTGGGCCGAAATAACTGAAAGTGGCCTTCTCCGGTGGTGGGTGATATGACGCATGATTCCTTGCTGTGGGACCTCTCTCTCTGTCTGGGTGCTGGGCCGAAATAACTGAAAGTGGCCTTCTCCGGTGGTGGGTGATATGACTCATGATTCCTTGCTGTGGGACCTCTTTCCTCTGTCTGGGTGCTGGTCCAAAATAACTGAAAGTGGCCTTCTCCGGTGGTGGGTGATATGACGCATGATTCCTTGCTGTGGGACCTCTCTCCTCTCTCTGGGTGCTGGGCCGAAATAACTGAAAGTGGCCTTCTCCGGTGGTGGTTGATATGACGCATTATTCCTTGCTGTGGGACCTGTATCCTCGGTCTGGGTGCTGGGCCGAAATTACTGAGAGTGGCCTTCTCCGGTGGTGGGTGATATGACGCATGATTCCTTGCTGTGGGACCTCTTTCCTCTGTCTGGGTGCTGGGCCAAAATAACTGAAAGTGGCCTTCTCCAGTGTTGGGTGATATGACGCATGATTCCTTGCAGTGGGACCTCTCTCCAATTGATATTGGTTAAATTTTATTTATTTTATTTTAATTCATTTCTCTATCCCCATTTGTTTGCAGGGGATTTACCTACATTTTGCTGTCTTTTGCAGCCCTCTAGCCCGTTCCTGGACTATTTTACAGCCTTTTTAGTGCCTAAAAGTTCGGGTCCCCATTGACTTCAATGGGGTTCGGGTTCGGGATAAAGTTCGGGTCGAGTTCGGATCCCGAACCCGAACATTTTCGGGAAGTTCGGCCGAACTTCCTGAACCCGAACTTCCAGGTGTTCTCTCTTCTCTACTTAGGATGTAATAGGATGTTGAAAATCAGGGATGGAAAAAAGTATACCTAAAGATTAGAATATAATAAATTAAAATATATATAAATTGTCTAAAAAAACCCTACATGAGTAGATTGTCCGAAGCGCCCCTAGATGAGTATGTAGAGGAATAAATGCAGGGATATATATTGTTAAACTTGTCATAGGGTGGGAGGGGGCGTGGGGGGGGCTAAGGGTAAGAGAACTGAGGATAAACCGTTGGGAGTCATGATACATTGGGGATATGAAAGTGGCTAGTCGACTAGGGGAACTGTCCTCTGGGTGGACATAGTCTTAAAGTGGAGTAACGGTTGGGCAGGACAGCATATCAAATGGTTTAATAGTTGGAATACTCTAGACTTTCATTCAACCCAAAAGGGGATAACGTATTAAGGGTATAGATCCAAAACATTTCTTTTTGACAAAGTTCTTGATGGGATGAAGAAACCATTTCTTTGGGAGTAACCTTGAGGTCGTCGGTCATTCCTTCGTGATGTTCCGCAAAGTGGCGTGACACACTGTGTGTGGGAACTTTTCTGTTGATGTTAGAACAATGTTCAAACATCCGATCCCTCAAAGTTTGGGTGGTCCTGCCAACATACTTGAGGCCACATTTACACGTAAGGAGATAGATGACATTTCTGGATCCACAGTTGAGCTCTTGTTTGAGTTGCCACGAGCCCACCTCGTTTTCTACTGAAATTTCTTTAGTGTTGTGGGCTATCATTCTGCAGCACTTGCATTTTTTAATGCCACATTTAAAGGCTCCTTTTTTGGTCGTATTTTGAAGTGGGGCCTTTGAGGTGTAGTTTACAGGCTGAATCTTGGGGCAAGAGGGGCTAGAAGTTCTTGAGAGTGCGGGCTCTCCGAAAGGTGATGCCTGGTTGTTTTGGCAGAATATCTCTTAGGATGGGGTCTTTTAGGAGGATGCCCCAATGTTTTGAGAGTAGTTTTCTGATTACTTGGTGTTGGGTGCTGTACCTGGTAATAAGGTTGAATTGGTGTCGGTTCTGATCAGTGTTCTTATTTGTGTTTATATTAGGGGCAACTGATAGGGCGTCTTTTTGTTCAAGTTTGAGAACCCGTTGACTGGAGACCTTAATTAGACTTTTTGGGTAGCCTTTTTCTAGAAAACGGTCTTTAAGTATGCCTATTTGTTTTGTGAGGGTTTTGTTGTCTGAGCAGTTCCTCCGGATACGTTTCATCTGCCCAAAAGGTATGTTCTTTTTCCAATTTGCATGGTGACAGCTGGAATACTCAAGGTAGCTGTTGGCGTCAACTTTTTTGAAGTGGGTACTGGTACATATTTTGTTATTGATAATCTCTATGTGTATATCTAAAAAAATAGCTGTCTTAGGGTCAGATTCGTAAGTGAAATTAAGGCCCCAGTCGTTCTGATTAAGTGTCGCTGTGAGGTCTAGGAGATCTTGGGGAGAACCACCCCAGATGAGGAAAATATCGTCGATATAGCAACGATATAGGATGATATCTTTGTTCGTTAGTAGGCCAAAGCACTCTTCAAAGTGACCAACTAACAAATTAGCATAGGCTGGGCCGAATTTTGTACCCATCGCGTCCTTTCCAAGACTTCCACAGACGACCCAGGCGCAGGAGGTGTTAATGTGGGTGTTTTATGCTTATCCCGCATTACCCTCCTGGGTGAAGTGAGTTTGCTTTTAACATTTTGATTGTTTAACCATGCTTTTATACATTTTACCAATGTTGTTGTAAATTCCCATGCATTTTATATTAGGGATTGGCGCCATTAGAGTGGTTCTTTTTTACTCTCTTCACAGTTTTTGACTTTCACACGTCAAAATCGGGTTATCTGATTCCAAATAGGCCAGATTCTTATGGTCGGGAAATACGGTAATTGGGTGTCTGGCTCCCTCCAACCAATGACGCCATTCCTCAAAAGCCAATTTGATGGCCAACCACTCCCTATTTCCCACATTGTAATTTCTCTCTGTGGCTGAGAGCTTTTTTTGAGAAAAAGGCACACGGTCGCCATTTAGCAGGAGAGGGACCCTGAGATAAGACCGCGCCCACCCCCACCTCAGAGGCATCCACCTCAACAATAAAAGGTAGAGAGACATCAGGTTGTACCAAAATGGGAGCAGAAGCAAAACGTTCTTTAATACTAGAAAATGCTTGAAGCGCCTCTTCCGACCACGAGGAAAAATCCACCCCCTTTTTAGTCATATCAGTGAGTGGCTTAACAACAGAGGAATAATTCAAAATGAACTTTCTGTAATAATTGGCAAAACCCAAAAAGAGCATCAGCGCCTTCTGATTTTCAGGAAGCTCCCAATCAAGCATGGCACGGACCTTCTCCGGGTCCATCCGAAAACCAGAAGCGGAGAGAGAAAATCAAGAAATTGAATCTCTGGAACCGCAAACACACATTTTTCCAGTTTAGCGTACAATTTATTCTCCCGCAGAATCAGCAGGACCTGACATAGTTGGTCCCGATGAGTCTTGAAATCAGGAGAAAAAGTCAAAATGTCATCTAGATACACCAGTACAAATTTCCCCATTAAATGATAGAAAATGCTATTCACAAAATGTTGGAAGATGGCTGGAGAATTCATCAAACCAAAGGGCATAACCAAGTTCACAAAATGACCCTCCGGGGTATTGAAGGCCGTCTTCCATTCGTCCCCTTCTCTGACCCTGACTAGGTTGTATGCCCCTCTTAAATCCAACTGATACGGTTAAGCTCCCTGAAATCCAGACAAGGTCTTAAAGAACCATCATTTTTTTTAACAAAGAAAAAACCAGCGGCAACAGGTGACTTCGAGGGTCTGATATCTCCCTTTCTCAGGCTCTCAGAGATATAAGTACGCATGGCGGCTCTCTCAGGTTGGGAGAGATTGTATAATCGTGATTTAGGAAGCTTGGCGCCTGGGATGAGATAAATTGGACAATCATACTCCCGGTGAGGGGGCAACTCCTGGACACCACTCTCGGAAAACACATCAGAAAATTCCGAGAGAAAAGAAGGTACGGTCTTGGTAGAAACCTCTGCGAGAGTTGCCGTGAGGCAATTCTCTCTGCAAAACTCACTCCAACCATTTATTTGCCTTGCTTGCCAATCAATGGTGGGGTTATGTTTAGTGAGCCAGGGTAGCCCCAACACTAGAGGAGTAGGTAATCCGCTTAAGACAAAACATGACACATCCTCAACATGAGCGTCACCCACAGTCAAACGGATATTGTGAACTATGACCTTTAACGATCTCTGAGAAAGTGGAGCGGAATCGATAGCAAAAACAGGTATAGCCTTTTCCAAAGTGCACTCCTGGAAACCATGTGTTGTGGCAAATTGACTATCAATGAGATTGACAGCTGCTCCACTATCTACAAAAATCTCACAAACAAAGTTCTTGCTGTCTAGTGCCACCCTGGCAGGTAGGAGAAAACGGGAACGACAAGCAAATGGCAAATCTTCAATTTCCGCATTAACCTTGCCAATTGTAGCAAATGGAAAGTTATTAGAGGGTTTCTTCATCTTTTTCTTTTTATAACCCTCAGGCAACCCCATGAACCTCCTAGAAGGGCAAACATTAGCTAAATGGTTAATACCTCCACAACAGAAACATACCCTCCTCTGAGGGCTGAATCCTCTAGTACCAGAGGCAACTAAACCTAGCAGCATGGGGTCCTCCACGGAGGGTATAGAGACAGAGTGAGACCCCTGTGCACTGCATGAGACAGCCCCACTGTCCTTGGGCTGAATATGACAGGAAAGAGTAGTCTCCTCTCTCTCTCCTACGCCTGTCAATACGAACAGCTAGAGACATGGCGGACTCCAAAGACACTGGCCTCTCATGAAACACAAATGCATCTTTTAATCTCTCAGAAAGACCATGACAAAATTGACTTCGGAGTGCAGCGTCATTCCAACCAGTATCAGCTGCCCACCTCCGAAATTCAGAACAATATATCTCTGCGGACTGTTTACCCTGGCATAAAAGACGCAGTTTAGATTCAGCCAGAGCAATACGATCCAGATCATCATATATCTGACCGAGGGCTATAATAAATTCATCTACCGATCGGAGGGAGCGTGCCCCCGCCGGCAGCGAAAAGGCCCAAGACTGAGCGTTATCCCTGAGCAGCGAGATGATGATCCTCACCCTCTGCTCCTCATCACTAGAGGAATGGGGACGTAAGCGAAAATGGAGTTTGCAAGCCTCTCTAAAACGAACAAAATTCTCACTACGCCCGGAAAACAAATCCGGAAGAGAGATTTTAGGCTCGGAACAAACTCCATGAACGCCAGCAGAACCGGTCACCTGAAGCTGAGAAACAGTTTCATGGAGATCTGCTCCCTCCAGAGAAAGACCTTGCATGCGGTCAATTAAGGCTGAAACCGGATCCATGCTTGAAATGGTTATGGAGGTTTATAATGTCAAGGATGGAGGACAGTTAGCAGGAACTAATAAATAACGACAGACTGGCTTGATCCCAAACTAAGGAAAACATAGGAGGGCCCTATAAATCCCTAAGAACTCTCCCTAACTGCTATGCACATGTACAAGTCCCGGTGGTAGACAAATACATTCCCTCGTACCTATAACTGAGTGACACCTGAATTCCCTATAGTAGTGAGGGGAACAGCCACCGGCTCCCTGCACAGAATACGGAGGGAGTCAGGGTCACCTAGAATCAAGCCAGCAAACAAAACACAAAGTAAATGGAATGCACTTATCTTAGAGCAAAACAACTGCAGCCTCCAGCAGCACACACTTCATCCAGGAAGTAATATAAACCGCAAGGAGGAGCAGTAAGGGAGAGAATATAAAGCAAACCAATTAATCAAGATAAGAGGCAGCTGAGGGAGAGAAAGGAACTGAGCAAAGTGAAACCAAAACAAAGAACGTCATACACAAGACGGGGAGGAACCTCTGACCGACCGTCTCCCAGAACCGGCGGTGACAGGAGGATACAGAATGTCAGGATGTATGCAGATGAGACAGGATGTCAGTATTAGGGTGTACGTGGAGGATACAGGATGTATGCAGATGATACAGGATGTCAGTATTAGGGTGTACGTGTCACTACCAGAGTTTTGAGGAGTTCTCACAGCTCTGTTTCTCCGCCCCTGTGATGAGGTCTTTACTTTCATTTTCACTCCTTTCCCTCTTCCCAGCTGTTCCTTCTCTGATTGATTCCTCTTCCTTTAAATCACCCCTCTTCCTGTTTCACCTTGCAGGTTATATTTCTCATCTTGAGTTGTGTCAGCCGCTGGAGTATCTACACTGCTGTGGTCTCTATACACTGGACGTCTGTTTTGCTGAAGCAAGGAACATCGGATATTGTCTGCTGAGATTGGATCTGTCTTCACTGCTGCTGCAGCCCCTACAGATAATTTCCCAGACATTGTTGGTTTTTGTTTATTTGCTGACTATATCCGAGGCGACCACGGTTCCGTCCGTATACTGAGCAGGGAGCCGGTGGCCGTGCCCCCCCCCCCCTTTATCATCTGGGCATGTGCATAGCAGCGCAGGGAGAGCTCTTAGAGTCTGACAGGGGTTACCTTTTATGCTGCCCTAGTTTGGGTCCGCTCAGTAGCTTGTGAACTGATTGTACTCCTGTTGTTCGCATATACCCGTGACTTTATAACCCGCCATAACCGTCTTTTGACATGGATACGCTTTCTGACCTGGTTGACCGCATGCATGGTCTTTCTTTGGAAGTAGCGGATCTCCGTCAATCTATGACTCAGCTTCAGACATCTGGGTCTGCTAGCGTCCATGGAGTTTGTTGCGAGCCGAAGATCTCACTTCCGGAGACATTCTCCGGGGGCAGTGAGAATTTTGTTTGCTTCAGAGAGGCTTGCAAACTTCATTTCCGCTTGCTTTCCCATTCCTCTGGTGATAAGGAGCAGAGGGTGGGGATTATCATCTCCCTGCTCAGGGGTAATGCTCAGACTTGGGCTTTTTCGCTGCCATCGGGGGAACTTCCCCTTCGATCGGTGGATGGATTTTTTGTGGCCCTCGGGCAGATATATGATGACCCGGATCGTGTTGCTCTGGCTGAATCTAGCTTACGTTCTTAATGCCAGAACAAACGTCTGCTGAGCTTTATTGTTCTGAATTTCGGAGATGGGCAGCTGATTCAGGTTGGAATGATGCTGCACTCCGGAGTCAGTTCTGTCATGGTCTCTCAGAGAGATTAAAAGATGCATTTGCTTTCCATCAGAGACCAACGTCCTTAGAGTCTGCCATGTCACTAGCGGTACGCCTGGACAGGCGCCTTAGAGAAAGAGAGGAGACTTCTCTTCCCTGCCATTTTCAGCCTAGGGGCAGTGGGGCGGACTCATTCAATGTGCAGGGGCCTCATCCTGCCTCGGTCCCCTCTGAGGAGGAGGCTATGCAGCTGGGTCAACTTGCCCTTGATAAAGGAGGATTTAGTCCTCAGAGAATGATGTGTTTCTGCTGTGGGGGCATTGGTCATTTGGCAAATGTTTGCCCCTCTAGGAGATTCTTGAATTTTGCTGAGGGTGTGTCACGACCGCTATCCCAGCAGCGGTCGTGTCGCACCAGACGGAGGGGAAGGGGGACCCTTATCTACGGATGGGAAATAGAACGGCCACCCCTGACAAACCCTAAGATGGCACCTCTCTGCCCTGATACCCTAGACGGGGTGTGAACCCGTGCGGCGAGCAGGATGCCTAAACCCTGAGTCACCCTTAGAAGACTAGACTGGGGAAAGGCAGATGGGAGCACTAGTCACCATCACTCATGTCTAGGAGAACAACAGGGGAAGACAGCAACAAACAAACAATCTCCAACAGAGATAGACTTATCCAGTCACGAGCAGAGAAGATGATCCCAATAACGACAGTCCACGCCAGACAAGAGCTCCACAGCAATACCGTCAAACGATCTCCTTCAAAGGTCAGAATAGCACTGGAAGTAAGGACTATATCTGGCAATGACTGCAAGTGAAACTGAAACTAATATAGTAGCTGGGAGTGGCAGACAGCACTCACCTGAGAAGAATGCTTACAAACTCCCAGTCAGGACAAAAAGGTTCACAAGGCAAAACCCGGATGACATACCCTGAACCACGGAGCAAACTCACAAGCTATCGCGAGTAGCAAGTCGCTGCGACCTTCTCTTCCCAGACCTATCTGGATCAGTCACAGTCGTGACAGTACCCCCCTTTCTACGAGGGCCCACCGGACCCTCAAGACCAGGCCTCTCCGGGTGGGACCTATGAAAAGCCCGAATGAGTCTGTCCGCCTTTATCTCTGATGCTGGCACCCACATTCTCTCTTCGGAACCATAACCTTTCCACTGCACCAGGTACTGAAGAGAGCGGCGAACATATCGTGAATCAACAATCTTTTCTACCTGAAACTCAAGACTGCCATCAACAACCACCGGTGGAGGCGGTAGTGGCAATGGTTCAGGAGGTTCTACATATCTCTTAAGCAGAGATCTGTGGAAGACATTATGGATCCTTAGAGTCTGAGGTAGCTCCAGACGAAAAGCCACCGGGTTAATGAGAGGGAACCTTCAACTTGATATTTCTGGTAGACAACCACACCAAGTCATTCACCCCAAGGTCCGGACCTTCAGAGCGCTTCTTATCAGCTACACGTTTGTATCTACCACCAATTCTCTTCAAACTTTCTTGCACACTCTGCCACACTGATGAAAGTGAAGACGCAAATCGTTCCTCCTCGGGAATCCCAGACGGCCCCCCCTCACTAAACGTACAAAACTGAGGATGGAAACCATACGCACCAAAAAATGGTGACTTATCGGTGGATTCTTGACAACGATTATTAATGGCAAACTCGGCTAACGGTAAATAAGATGACCATTCCTCCTGATTTTCGGAAACAAAGCATCTCAAATATGTCTCTAGGTTTTGATTGATACGTTCAGTCTGACCGTTGGACTGTGGATGGAAAGATGAAGAAAACGACAGATGAACCCCTAAACGAGAACAAAAGCTTTCCAAAATTTAGAAACAAATTGGGTACCACGATCCGAAACAATATCGGAAGGGACCCCGTGAAGCTTCACAATGTGGTCAATAAAAACCTGAGCCAGTGTGTTAGCATTAGGCAATGTGGTCAGAGCAATAAAGTGCACCATTTTACTGAATCTGTCAACAACAACAAGAATAACAGTCTTCCCCGCTGATACTGGTAGATCAGTAATGAAATCCATTGATAGGTGCGTCCAAGGCCTCTTGGGGATGGCCAGAAGTAAAAGACGCCCTGCCAGACGAGTATGATCCACCTTAGAACGAGCACAGGTAGGACATGCAGATACAAAATTCAACACCTCCTGGCGCCACTTAGGCCACCAGAACCGACGAGACACTAATTCAGAGGTTGCCTTACTACCTGGGTGTCCTGCCAGTGCGGAGTTATGGTGTTCTTTTATTATCTCCAGGCGTAAATTTTCTGGCACAAACAGTTTACCCGAGGGGCAGGAGGCCGGGCGTCCCCTGAGCTTCCAACACCCTCCCTCTAAACCTGAGTGTAATGCAGAGACCACCACCCCCTTTGCAAAATAGGCTCTGGAACATCATCATCACCCCCTCCAGGAAAACTTCGAGACAATGCATCCGCCTTAGTATTTTTGCCCCGGGCGATAGGTTATTACAAAATTAAACCTAGTAAAAATAACGACCACCGAGCCTGTCTAGGGGTGAGACGTTTAGCAGACTCCAGATATACTAAGTTTTTGTGATCAGTAATCACTGTGACGGGATGAACCGCTCCCTCCAAAAAATGACGCCACTCCTCTAAGGCCAACTTAATAGCCAAAAGTTCCCTGTTGCCAATGTCATAGTTCCTTTCTGCAGTAGACAATTTCTTCGAAAAGAAAGCACACGGACGCCATTCACCAGGGACGGGCCCTGAGATAGTACCGCTCCCACCCCCACCTCTGATGCGTCAACCTCTACAATAAAAGGAAGCGAGACATCTGGCTGTACGAGAATAGGAGCCGAGGTGAATCTTTCCTTCAGAGATGTAAAGGCAGTTTTGGCTGCATGTGACCATTTGGAAAAATCGGATCCCTTTCGGGTCATGTCCGTCAGTGGTTTGACCACCAAGGAATAGTTCTTTATAAACTTTCTATAAAAATTGGCAAACCCCAGGAAGCGTTGCAATGCCTTCAGGTTCTCAGGCAGATCCCAGTCCATAATTGCCCGGACTTTCTCTGGATCCATGCGGAAACCTGAATCTGACAACACATACCCCAGAAATGGCAGTTCTTTTACGGCGAACACACATTTCTCTAATTTGGCAAACAATTTGTTGGCCCTTAATATCTGCAGCACTTGTCTCACATGGATCTTATGTGTATCCAGATCCGGAGAATAGACCAGGATGTCATCAAGATATATCACAACAAATCTCCCGATAAGGTGACTAAAAATATCGTTGACAAAATGTTGGAACACTGCAGGCACATTAGTAAGACCAAATGGCATGACCAGATTTTCATAATGCCCTTCCGGAGTATTAAAAGCCGTCTTCCACTCATCCCCCTCTTTGATGCGAACCAGGTTATAGGCTCCTCTGAGATCCATTTTGGAGAACCATTTAGCACCAGCAACCTGATTAAAGAGGTCGGGAATGAGAGGAAGAGGATAGGGGTCTCGGATAGTTATCCGGTTTAATTCCCGGAAATCCAGGCAAGGACGCAGGCCCCCATCTTTCTTTTTAACGAAAAAGAACCCTGCAGCCACGGGTGAATAAGAGGGTCTGATGTGTCCCTTAGCCAAACTCTCCGAAATATAATCTTTCATAGCCTTCCTCTCCGGGCCGGAAAGATTGTATAACCGGGTTTTAGGTAGTTTTGCCCCAGGTAACAGATTAATTGGGCAATCATATGGACGATGAGGTGGTAACCCCTGACAACCCTTCTCAGAGAACACATCCATAAAATCTGACAGAAAGGAAGGTAGAGATGTTACAGAGAGTGTTGAGCACCTACTACTCAAGCAGTTGTCCTTACAATGTTCACTCCACTCCACAATCTCCCCGGCCTGCCAATCCACCACTGGATTGTGAGTCACCAGCCAGGGAAGCCCCAATACCATAGGAGCTGGAAGACCGTCCAGGACATAACAAGAGATATGCTCTTTATGGAGGTCCCCTACCTGCAGATGGATATTATGGATGATCTGAGTTAACTCTCTCTGAGTAAGAGGGGAGGAGTCGATGGCAAAAACAGGAATAGTTCTGCGTACCGGTTCCGGAGTAAAACCCAGAGCCTGAGCAAACCGTGAATCCACCAAGTTGACCCCCGCCCCACTGTCCAAAAAGACGGAACAGATCTCAGTCTTATTGCCCGCCACAACGATAGCGGACAACAAAAACTGAGACATGCGTATGGAGGAAACGAATACGCCCAGACTGTTATCCTCTGCACAGTCTGGGGACTCTAGTTTTCCGGCGGCTCATTTGTTTGTGATCTCTTGGGTTCTGAGGGACATACCTTCACAAAATGACCCCTCCCCCCACAACGAAAACAAACCTCTGATCTATGGCGGACCTTAGGAGGATTCACCCTTCTAGTGGCGCCCCCTATTTGCATTGGTTCGACTGGATCACAACAAACCGATCCCTGCCCTATAGAGGCCTCTGTAGAATTAAATAGTCTCTCCCTGAGTCGTCTGTCGATTCTTATGGACAGAGACATAGCAGCCTCAAGAGACCCAGGGACCTCGTATACCGCCAGCGCGTCTTTTAATTTTTCAGACAACCCCTGGCAGAACTGACTCCTAAGGGCCGAGTCGTTCCATAATGTATTAGTAGCCCACCTACGGAATTCGGAACAATATAGTTCAGCTGACCGGTTCTCTTGCCGAAGTCTACGTAGCTTAGATTCAGCCAGTGAGACCCTGTCCGGGTCATCATATACGAGACCCAAGGCTTCAAAAAACTCCTCCACAGATCGTAAGGCCGGAGAGTCAGATGGTAAGGAGAAAGCCCAAGCCTGCGGATCTCCTTGCAGGAGAGAAATTACAATTCCCACCCGTTGTTCCTCACCGCCGGAGGATCTAGGGCATAACCTGAAGAACAATTTACAAGCTTCTCTGGAGGTTACAAATTGGTCTCTCCCTCCTGAGAACCTGTCAGGAAAAGCCACTTTTGGCTCAGGAGTACCTTGGTTTCCCGTAGCAACGGTGGAACCCAAGGATTGCTGCTGCTGCTGCAGCACTGTTGCTTTTAATCCTGCCACTTCAAGGGATAACCCCTGTAATTGTTTCGCCAAAACCGTAACCGGATCCATAGTGGAACAGAAAAATACAAAGCAAAACAGCAAGCAAAAAAAAAAAAAAAAAGGAAATGTTACTTTTTTTTTTTTTTTTTTTAAAAGGCCAGATATACTGTCACGACTGCTATCCCAGCAGCAGTCATGTCGCACCAGACGGAGGGGAAGGGGGACCCTTATCTACGGATGGGAAATAGAACGGCCACCCCTGACAAACCCTACGCTGGCACCTGTCTGCCCTGATACCCTAGACGGGGTGTGAACCTGTGCGGCGAGCAGGATGCCTAAACCCTCAGTCACCCTAAGAAGACTAGACTGGGGAAAGGCAGATGGGAGCACTAGTCACCATCACTCATGTCTAGGAGAACAACAGGGGAAGACAGCAACAAACAAACAATCTCCAACAGAGATAGACTTATCCAGTCACGAGCAGAGAAGATGATCCCAACAACGACAGTCCACGCCAGACAAGAGCTCCACAGCAATACCGTTAAACGATCTCCTTCAAAGGTCAGAATAGCACTGGAAGTAAGGACTATATCTGGCAATGACTGCAAGTGAAACTGAAACTAATATAGTAACTGGGAGTGGCAGACAGCACTCACCTGAGAAGAATGCTTACAAACTCCCAGTCAGGACAAAAAGGTTCACAAGGCAAAACCCGGATGACATACCCTGAACCACGGAGCAAACTCACAAGCTATCGCGAGTAGCAAGTCGCTGCGACCTTCTCTTCCCAGACCTATCTGGATCAGTCACAGTCGTGACAGGGTGATGATAATAAAAGAAAAACTTTAAAAGGTAAAAAAACTCAAGGTTTGCTCCATCTGCTACCCTGGGCAAAGTTGATGTGGGGATAGATGCTTTTCCCTTGGCCTGCACTTCCCGTTTTCTCCTATCTGCCAGGGTGGCGCTAAGGAGCAAAGTCATTTCTTGTGAAATTTTTGTTGATAGTGGAGCGGCCGTCAATCTTATTGACAGTCAATTTGTAGCCATGCATGGTTTTCAAGTTTGCACATTAGAAAAGGATATACCTGTTTTTGCTATTGACTCTGCTCCACTCTTGCAAAGATCCCTAAGACTGTGCTATCATTTCTCTCTGAATTTTCGGACGTATTTTCCGAGAGTGGTGTTCAGGAGCTACCTCCTCACCGTGAGTATGACTGTCCCATTAATCTCATTCCCGGCGCCAAGCTACCCAAGTCACGCCTGTACAATCTCTCCCAACCAGAAAGAATCGCTATGCCTACCTATATTTCTGAGAGTCTGGGTAAGGGGCATATCTGTCCCTCAAAATCACCTGTTGCCGCTGGATTTTTTTTTGTTAAAAAAAAAAGATGGCTCTTTAAGACCTTGCCTAGATTTTAGGGAGCTGAACCGTATAACGATTCGTGACCCCTATCCGCTTCCTCTCCTCCCGGACCTCTTCAATCAAATTGTTGGGGCCAAGGTTTTTTCCAAATTAGATTTGAGAGGCGGATACAACCTGGTCAGGGTCAGAGAGGGGGATGAATGGAAAACGGCCTTTAATACTCCTGAGGGGCATTTCGAGAATCTCGTTATGCCTTTTGGCTTGATGAATGCTCTGGCCATCTTTCAGCATTTTGTTAACAGTATTTTCTACCATTTAATGGGGAAATTTGTGTTGGTGTATCTTGATGATATTTTGATTTTTTCCCCTGATGTCAAGACCCATCAGGATCACCTTTGTCAGGTTTTGCCGATTCTGCGGGAAAATAAATTATACGCCAAGCTGGAGAAATGTGTTTTTATGGTATCGGAGATTCAATTTCTGGGTTTTCTTCTCTCTGCTTCTGGTTTTCGCATGGACCCGGAGAAGGTCCGTGCTGTGCTTGAATGGGAGCTTCCTGAGAATCAGAAGGCACTGATGCGATTTCTAGGCTTTGCCAACTATTACAGAAAGTTTATTTTGAATTATTCCTCTGTTGTCAAGCCGCTCACTGATATGACAAAAAAGGGGGCAGATATTTCTTCTTGGTCGGAGGAGGCGCTTACAGCTTTTTCTAAGATTAAAGAAAGTTTTGCGTCTGCACCCATCTTAGTGCATCCCGATGTCTCTTTACCTTTTATTGTTGAGGTGGATGCTTCCGAGGTGGGTGTGGGTGCGGTTTTGTCCCACGGCCCCTCTCCTGCCAAATGGCGACCCTGTGCCTTCTTCTCTAAAAAACTCTCCCCTGCAGAGAGAAACTATGATGTGGGAGATAGGGAGTTATTGGCAATCAAATTGGCTTTCGAGGAATGGCGCCATTGGTTAGAGGGGGCCAGGCACCCTATCACCGTTTTTACCGACCATAAGAATCTGGCGTACTTGGAGTCGGCCAAGCGTATGAATCCGAGACAGGCCAGATGGTCTCTGTTCTTCTCCAGATTCAATTTTGTGGTCACATTCCGCCCTGGGATTAAAAATGTGAAGGCAGGTGCCCTCTCTCGCTGTTTTCTGGGAGGGGGGAACTCCGAGGACCCGGGTCCCATTTTGGCTGAGGGGGTCGTCGTTTCTGCTCTGTATCCTGATTTTGAGGCCGAGGTCCAGGCTGCCCAGGCAGAGGCACCTGCTCGTTGTCCTTCTGGGAAGTTGTTTGTGCCTCTTGAGTTACGTCACAAGCTTTTTAAGGAGCATCACAATACTGTCCTTGCTGGTCACCCGGGAGTAGAGCCACTGTTGATCTCATTACTCAGAGATTTTGGTGGCCGGCTCTTCATAAGTCAGTGGAGGGTTTTGTGGCAGCTTGTGAGACTTGTGCTCGTGCTAAGGTCCCTCGTTCACGGCCTTCAGGTCCCCTCCTCCCCTTACCCATACCTTCCCGTCCTTGGACACACCTGTCCATGGACTTTATCACGGATCTTCCTCGTTCCTCAGGGAAGTCTGTGATCCTGGTGGTAGTGGACCGTTTTAGCAAGATGGCACATTTCATACCCTTCCCTGGATTGCCCAATGCTAAGACGCTGGCGCAAGCTTTTGTCGACCACATTGTTAAATTGCATGGCATCCCTTCTGACATTGTTTCCGATAGAGGCACGCAGTTTGTGTCCAGATTCTGGAGGGCTTTCTGTTCTCGCCTGGGGGTTCGGCTGTCCTTCTCTTCTGCTTTTCACCCGCAGTCGAATGGTCAGACTGAACGCGTCAATCAGAATCTGGAGACATATTTGCTCTGTTTTGTGGCAGAGAATCAGAATGATTGGTGTTCGTTTCTGTCTCTTGCTGAGTTTGCCTTGAATAACCGTCGTCATGACTCTTCTAATAAGTCACCATTCTTTGGTGCATATGGGTTCCATCCGCAGTTTGGGACATTCTCGGGAGGGGCTCCTTCTGGTTTGCCTGAGGAGGAGAGATTTTCCTCCTCTTTGTCTACTATTTGGCAAAAGATGCAGAGTAATCTAAGAAAGATGAGTGAGAAATATTAGCGTGTGGCTGATAAGAGACGTGTGCCTGGTCCGGACCTGAATGTGGGTGATCTGGTGTGGTTGTCTACAAGAAATATTAAACTGAAGGTTCCCTCCTGGAAGTTGGGTCCTAAGTTTATTGGGCCTTATAAGATCCTGTCCATCGTCAATCCTGTTGCCTTCCGTCTTGATCTTCCACAGGTTTGGAAGATACATAATGTTTTTCACAGGTCTCTCTTAAAACCATATGTCCAGCCCACGATACCCTTCCCTTTGCCTCCTCCTCCGATTTTGGTTTATGGCAATCTGGAGTTTGAGGTTTCCAGAATTGTGGACTCTCGCATTGTCCGCGGTTCTCTTCAGTACCTCGTTCATTGGGAGGGTTAAGGTCCTGAGGAGAGGATGTGGGTTCCGGTGTCGGACATTAAAGCCACCCGCCTCATCAGGGCTTTTCATAGGACTCATCCTAAAAAGGTGGGTCCTGGGTGTCCGGGGTCCACCCGTAGAGGGAGGGGTACTGTCACTACCAGAGTTTTGAGGAGTTCTCACAGCTCTGTTTCTCCGCCCCTGTGATGAGGTCTTTACTTTAATTTTCACTGCTTTCCCTCTTCCTAGCTGTTCCTTCTCTGATTGATTCCTCTTCCTTTAAATCACCCCTCTTCCTGTTTCACCTTGCGGGTTATATTTCTCATCTTGAGTTGTGTCAGCCGCTGGAGTATCTACACTGCTGTGGTCTCTATACACTGGACGTCTGTTTTGCTGAAGCAAGCAACATCGGATATTGTCTGCTGAGATTGGATCTGTCTTCACTGCTGCTGCAGCCCCTACAGATAAGTTTGCAGACATTGTTGGTTTTTGTTTATTTGCTGGCTGGATCCGAGGCGACCACGGTTCCGTCCGTATACTGAGCAGGGAGCCGGTGGCCGTGCCCCCCCCCTTTATCATAGGGGTTTCAGGTGTCACTTAGCCTTAGGTACGCGGGCATGCCTCGACCCACCATCAGGGTCTGGGCATGTGCATAGCAGCGCAGGGAGAGCTCTTAGGGTCTGACAGGGGTTACCTTTTATGCTCCCCTAGTTTGGGTCTGCTCAGTAGCTTGTGCACTGATTGTACTCCTGTTGTTCGCATATACCCGTGACAGTACGTGGAGGATACAGGATGTCAGGATGTATGCAGATGATACAAGATGTCAGTATTAGGATGTACGTGGAGGATATAGGATGTACGTGGAGGATACAGGATGTATGCAGATGATACAGGATGTCAGTATTAGGATGTACGTGGAGGATATAGGATGTATGTGGAGGATACAGCATGTATGCAGATGATACAGGATGTCAGTATTAGGATGTACGTGGAGGATACAGGATGTCAGGATGTATGCAGATGATACAGGGTGTCAGTATTAGGGTGTACGTGGAGGATACAGGAGGTCAGGATGTATGCAGATGATACAGGATGTCAGTATTAGGATGTACGTGGAGGATAAAGGATGTCAGGATGTATGCAGATGATACAGGATGTCAGTATTAGGGTGTATGTGGAGGATACAGGATGTCAGGATGTATACAGATGATACAGGATGTCAGTATTAGGATGTACGTGGAGGATAAAGGATGTATGCAGATGATACAGGATGTCAGTATTAGGATATACGCGGAGGATATAGGATGTAAACAGATGATACAGGATGTCAGTATTAGGGTGTACGTGGAGGATACAGGATGTCAGGATGTATGCAGATGATACAGGATGTCAGTATTAGTGTGTACGTGGAGGATACAGGATGTATGCAGATGATACAGGATGTCAGTATTAGGATATACGCGGAGGATATAGGATGTCAGGATGTATGCAGATGATACAGGATGTCAGTATTAGGGTGTACGTGGAGGATACAGGATGTAAACAGATGATACAGGATGTCAGTATTAGGGTGTACGTGGAGGATACAGGATGTCAGGATGTATGCAGATGATACAGGATGTCAGTATTAGTGTGTACGTGGAGGATACAGGATGTATGCAGATGATACAGGATGTCAGTATTAGGGTGTACGTGGAGGATACAGGATGTATGCAGATGATACAGGATGTCAGTATTAGGGTGTACGTGGAGGATACAGGATGTATGCAGATGATACAGGATGTCAGTATTAGGGTGTACGTGGAGGATACAGGATGTCATGATGTATGCAGATGATACAGGATGTTAGTATTAGGGTGTACACAGAGGATACAGGATGTATGCAGATGATACAGGATGTCAGTATTAGGGTGTACGTGGAGGATACAGGATGTCAGGATGTATGCAGATGATACAGGATGTCAGTATTAGGGTGTACACAGAGGATACAGGATGTATGCAGATGATACAGGATGTCAGTATTAGGGTGTACGTGGAGGATACAGGATGTCAGGATGTATGCAGATGATACAGGATGTCAGTATTAGGGTGTACGTGGAGGATACAGGATGTAAACAGATGATACAGGATGTCAGTATTAGGGTGTACGTGGAGGATACAGGATGTATGCAGATGATACAGGATGTCAGTATTAGGGTGTACGTGGAGGATACAGGATGTATGCAGATGATACAGGATGTCAGTATTAGGGTGTACGTGGAGGATACAGGATGTCAGGATGTATGCAGATGATACAGGATGTCAGTATTAGGGTGTACGCGGAGGATACAGGATGTATGCAGATGATACAGGATGTCAGTATTAGGGTGTACGTGGAGGATACAGGATGTCAGGATGTATGCAGATGATACAGGATGTCAGTATTAGGGTGTACGCGGAGGATACAGGATGTCAGGATGTATGTAGATGATACAGGATGTCAGTATTAGGGTGAACGTGGAGGATACAGGATGTCAGAATGTATGCAGATGATACAGGATGTCAGTATTAGGGTGTACGTGGAGGATACAGGATGTCAGGATGTATGCAGATGATACAGGATGTCAGTATTAGGGTGTACGTGGAGGATACAGGATGTGAGGATGTATGCAGATGATACAAGATGTCAGTATTAGGGTGTACACGGAGGATACAGGATGTATGCAGATGATACAGGATGTCAGTATTAGGGTGTACGCAGAGGATACAGGATGTCAGGATGTATGCAGATGATATAGGATGTCAGTATTAGGGTGTATGCGGAGGATACAGGATGTCAGGATGTATGCAGATGATACAAGATGTCAGTATTAGGGTGTACACGGAGGATACAGGATGTATGCAGATGATACAGGATGTCAGTATTAGGGTGTACGTGGAGGATACAGGATGTCAAGATGTATGCAGATGATACAGGATGTTAGTATTAGGGTGTACGTGGAGGATACAGGATGTCAGGATGTATGCAGATGATACAGAATGTTAGTATTAGGGTGTACGTGGAGGATACAGGATGTATGCAGATGATACAGGATGTTAGTATTAGGGTGTACGTGGAGGATACAGGATGTCAGGATGTATGCAGATGATACATGATGTTAGTATTAGGGTGTACGTGGAGGATACAGGATGTCAGGATGTATGCAGATGATACAGAATGTTAGTATTAGGATGTACCTGGAGGATACAGGATGTCAGGATGTATGCAGATAATACAGGATGTCAGTATTAGGGTGTACGCGGAGGATACAGGATGTCAGGATGTATGCAGATGATACAGGATGTCAGTATTAGGATATACGCGGAGGATACAGGATGTATACAGATGATACAGGATGTCAGTATTAGGGTGTACGTGGAGGATACAGGATGTCAGTATTTGGGTGTACGCGGAGGATGTAGGGTGTCAGTTTTAAGGTCTATATGTTGGATACATAATAAAAGTATAAGGGTATATGTTTAGTATACAGTGTATCAGTATTAGGGAATATCTTTAGAATATGGTATATTTGTAGAAAATAGTATGACAGTATTACAGTCTATGTGCAGGATACATGATGTCAGTATCAGCGTATGCCTGCAGAACAGAAGGAGCCAGAATTAGGGTGTAAGTGCAGGACACAGGGTGTAAATTATAAGGTCAATGTGTAGGATATAGGAAGTCAAAATTGGGTGTACATAGAGGATATGGGATGTCAGTATTGGATAAATATGCAGGATATGGGAAGTCAGAGTTGGAGTGTATATGCAGTATATGGGATGTCAGTATTGGGGAGTATGTGTAGGATATGAGATGTCAGTATTGGGGAGTATGTGCAGGATATGGGATGTCAGTATTGGGGAGTATGTGCAGGATATGGGATGTAAGTATTGGGGAGTATGTGCAGGATATGGGATGTCAGTATTGGGGAGTATGTGCAGGATATGGGATGTCAGTATTGGGTAGTATGTGCAGGATATGGGATGTCAGTATTGGGGAGTATGTGCAGGATATAGGATGTCAGTATTAGGGAGAATGTCCAGGATATGGGATGTCAGTATTGGGGAGTATGTGCAGGATATGGGATGTCAATATTGGGGAGTATGTGCAGGATATGGGATGTCAGAATTGGGAGTATATGCAGGATATGGGATGTCAGTATTGCGTGTATATGCAGGATATGAGATGTCAGTATAGTGGAGTATGTGCAGGATATGGGATGTCAGAATTGGGAGTATATGCAGGATATGGGATGTCAGTATTGGGTGTATATGCAGGATACGGGATGTCAGTATTGTGGAGTATGTGCAGGATATGGGATGTCAGTATTGGATGTATATGAAGGATATGGGATGTCAGTATTGTGGAGTATGTGCAGGATATGGGATGTCAGTATTGGGGAGAATGTGCAGGATATGGGATGTCAGTATTGAAGAGTATGTGCAAGATATGGGATGTCAGTATTGGGGAGTATGTGCAGGATATGGGATGTCAGTATTGGGGAGTATGTGCAGGATATGGGATGTCAGTATTGGGAAGTATGTGCAGGATATGGGATGTCAGTATTGGGTAGTATGTGCAGGATATGGGATGTCAGTATTGGGTAGTATGTGCAGGATATGGGATATCAGTATTGGGTGTATATGCAGGATATGGGATGTCAGTATTGGGTGGATATGCAAGATATGAGATGTCAGTATTGGGTGTATATGCAGAATATGGGATGTCAGTATTATGGAGTATGTGCAGGATCTGGGATGTCAGTATTGTGGAGTATGTGCAGGATATGGGATGTCAGTATTCGGGAGTATGTGCAGGATATGGGATGTCAGTATTCGGGAGTATGTGCAGGATATGGGATTTCAGTATTGGGGGTTATATATGCAGGATATGGGATGTCAGTATTGGGTGTATATGCAGAATATGGGATGTTAGTATTGGGGTGTATATGCAGGATATGGGATGTCAGAATTAGGTGTATATGCAGTATCTGGGATGTCAGTATTGTGGAATATTTGCAGGATATGGGATGTCAGTATTGGGTGTATATGAAGGATATGGGATGTCAGTATTGGGGAGTATGTGCAGGATATGGGATGTCAGTATTGGGGAGTATGTGCAGGATATGGGATGTCAGTATTGGGGAGTATGTGCAGGATATGGGATGTCAGTATTAAAGAGTATGTGCAGGATATGGGATGTCAGTATTGAGTGTATATGCAGTATCCGGGATGTCAGAATTGTGGAGTATGTGCAGGATATGTGATGTCAGTATTGGATGTATATGAAGGATATGGGATGTCAGTATTGGGGAGTATGTGCAGGATATGGGATGTCAGTATTAGGGAGTATGTGCAGGATATTAAATGTCAGTTTCGGGGAGTATGTGCAGGATATGGGATATCAGTATTGGGGAGTATGTGCAGGATATGGGATGTCAGTATTGGGTGTATATGCAGGATATGGGATGTCAGTATTGGAGAGTATGTGCAGGATATGGGATGTCAGTATTGGGTGTATATGCAGGATATGGGATGTCAGTATTGGAGAGTATGGGCAGGATATGGGATATTAGTGTTGGATGTATATGCAGGATATGGGATGTCAGTATTGGGTGTATGTGCAGGATATGGGATGTCAGAAAAGGGTTATATATGCAGAATATGAGATTTCAGTATTGGGGGTTATATATGCAGGATATGGGATATCAGTATTGGATGTATATGCAGGATATGGGATGTCGGGATTGGGGAGTATGTGCAGGATATGGGATGTCAGTATTAGATGTATATGAAGGATATGAGATGTCAGTATTGGATGTATATGCAGGAAATGGGATATCAATATTGGAAGTATATGTAGGATATGGGATGTCAGTATTGGGGAGAATGTACAGGATATGGGATGTCAGTATTGGGGAGTATGTGCAGGATATGGGATGTCAGTATTGGGGAGTATGTGCAGGATATGGGATGTCAGTATTGGGGAGTATGTGCAGGATATGGGATGTAAGTATTGGGGAGTATCTGCAGGATATGGGATTTCAGTATTGGGGAGAATGTGCAGGATATCCGATGTCAGTATTGGGGAGTATGTGCAGGATATGGGAGGTCAGTATTGGGTGTATATGCAGGATATGGGAAGTCAGTATTGGGTGTATATGCAGGATATGGGATGTCAGTATTGGGTGTATATGCAGGATATGGGATATCAGTATTGGATGTATATGCAGGATATGGGATATCAGTATTGGATGTATATGCAGGATATGGGATGTTAATATTGGGTGTATATGCAGGATATGGGATGTCAGTATTGGGTGTATGTGCAGGATATGGGATGTCAGTATTGGAGAGTATGTGAAGGATATGGGATGTCAGTATTGGGAGTATGTGCAGGATATGGAATGTCAGTATTGGAGAGTATGTGCAGGATATGAGATGTCAGTATTGGGAGTATGTGCAGGATATGGGATATCAGTATTGGATGTATATGCAGGATATGGGATGTTAATAATGGGTGTATGTGGCGGATATGGGATGTCAGAAACGGGTTTTTATGCAGGATATGAGATTTCAGTATTGGGGGTTATATATATGCAGGATATGGGATATCAGTATTGGATGTATATGCAGGATATGGGATGTTAATATTGGGTGTATATGCAGGATATGGGATGTCAGTATTAGGAAGTATGTGCAGGATATGGGATGTCAGAATTGGAGAGTATGTGCAGGATATGAGATGTCAGTATTGGGGAGTATGTGCAGGATATGGGATGTCAGTATTGGGTGTATATGAAGGATATGGGATGTCAGTATTGGGGAGTATGTGCAGGATATAGGATGTCAGTATTGGGTGTATATGCAGGATATGGAATGTCCGTATTGGGGAGTAGGTGCAGGATATGGGATGTCAGTATTGTGGAGAATGTGCAGGATATGAGATGTCAGCATTGGATGTATATGAAGGATATGAGATGTCAGTATTGGATGTATATGCAGGATATGGGATACCAGTATTGGAAATATATGCAGGATATGGGATGTCAGTATTGGGGAGTATGTGCAGGATATGGGATGTCAGTATTGGGTAGTATATGCAGGATATGGGATGTCAGTATTGGGGAGTATGTGCAGGATATGGGATGTCAGTATTGGGGAGTATGTGCAAGATATGGGATGTCAGTATTGGGAAGTATGTGCAGGATATCCGATATCAGTATTGGGGAGTATGTGCAGGATATGGGATGTCAGTTTTGGGGTGTATATGCAGGATATGGGATGTCAGTATTGGGTGTATATGCAGGATATGGGATATCAGTATTGGATGTATATGCAGGATATGGGATGTTAATAATGGGTGTATGTGCAGTATATGGGAAGTCAGAAATGGTTTATATATGCAGGATATGAGATTTCAGTATTGGGGGTTAAATATGCAGGATATCGGATATCAGTACTGGGTGTATATGCAGGATATGGGATGTTAATATTGGGTGTATATGCAGGATTTGAGATGTCAGCATTGGGGAGTATGTGCAGGATATGGGATGTCAGTATTGGAGAGTATGTACAGGATATGGGATGTCAGTATTGGGAGTATGTGCAGGATATGGGATGTCAGTATTAAAGAGTATGTGCAGGATATGGGATGTCAGTATCAGGTGTATGTGCAGGATATGGGATGTTAATAATGGGTGTATGTGCCGGATATGGGATGTCAGAAACGGGTTATTTATGCAGGATATGGGAAGTCAGTATTGGGTGTATATGCAGGATATGGGATGTCAGTATTGGGTGTATATGCAGGATATGGGATATCAGTATTGGATGTATATGCAGGATATGGGATGTCAGTATTGGGGAGTATGTGCAGGATATGGGATGTCAGTATTGGGGAGTATGTGCATGATATGGGATGTCAGTATTGGGTTATATGAAGGATATGGGATGTCAGTATTGAGGAGTATGTGCAGGATATAGGATGTCAGTATTGGGTGTATATGCAGGATATGGAATGTCCGTATTGGGGAGTAGGTGCAGGATATGGGATGTCAGTATTGTGGAGAATGTGCAGGATATGGGATGTCAGTATTGGAGAGTATGTGCAGGATATGAGATGTCAGTATTGGATGTATATGAAGGATATGAGATGTCAGTATTGGATGTATATGCAGGATATGGGATATCAGTATTGGAAGTATATGCAGGATATGGGATGTCAGTATTGGGGAGTATGTGCAGGATATGGGATGTCAGTATTGGGGAGTATGTGCAGGATATGGGATGTCAGTATTGGGGATTATGTGCAGGATATGGGATGTCAGTATTGGGGAGTATGTGCAAGATATGGTATGTCAGTATTGGGAAGTATGTGCAGGATATCCGATATCAGTATTGGGGAGTATGTGCAGGATATGGAAGGTCAGTATTGGGTGTATATGCAGGATATAGGATGTCAGTATTGGGTGTATATGCAGGATATGGGATATCAGTATTGGATGTATATGCAGGATATGGGATGTTACTAATGGGTGTATGTGCAGTATATGGGAAGTCAGAAATGGTTTATATATGAAGGATATGAGATTTCAGTATTGGGGGTTATATATGCAGGATATCGGATATCAGTATTGGATGTATATGCAGGATATGGGATGTTAATATTGGGTGTATATGCAGGATATGGGATGTTAATATTGGGTGTATATGCAGGATTTGGGATGTCAGCATTGGGGAGTATGTGCAGGATATGGGATGTCAGTATTGGAGAGTATGTGCAGGATATGGGATGTCAGTATTGGGTGTATGTGCAGGATATGGGATGTCAGTATTGGAGAGTATGTGCAGGATATGGGATGTCAGTATTGGGTGTAAGTGCAGGATATGGTATGTCAGTATTGAGATGTATGTGCAGGATATGGGATGTCAGTATTGGGTATATATGCAGGATATGGGATGTCAGTATTGGGTATATATGCAGGATATGGGATGTCAGTATTGGGGTAGTATGTGCAGGATATGGGATGTCAGTATTGGGGAGTATGTGCAGGATATGGGATGTCAGTATTGGGAGTATATGCAGGATATGGGATGTCAGTATTGGGGAGTATGTGCAGGATATGGGATGTCAGTATTGGAGAGTATGTGCAGGATATGGGATGTCAGTATTGGGTAGTATATGCAGGATATGGGATGTCAGTATTGGGTGTATATGCAGGATATGGGATGTCAGTATTGGGTAGTATGTGCAGGATATGGGATGTCAGCATTGGGGAGTATGTGCAGGATATGGGATGTCAGTATTAAAGAGTATGTGCAGGATATGGGATGTCAGTATCAGGTGTATGTGCAGGATATGGGATGTCAGTATTGGAGAGTATGTGCAGGATATGAGATGTCAGTATTGGGTGTATGTGCAGGATATGGGATGTCAGTATTGGAGAGTGTGTGTAGGATATGAGATGTCAGTATTGGGAGTATGTGCAGGATATGGGATGTCAGTATTAAAGAGTATGTGCAGGATATGAGATGTCAGTATCAGGTGTATGTGCAGGATATGGGATGTCAGTATTGGGAGTATGTGCAGGATATGGGATGTCAGTATTGGGTAGTATGTGCAGGATATGGGATGTCAGTATTGGGGAGTATGTGCAGGATATGGGATGTCAGTATTGGAGAGTATGTGCAGGATATGGGATGTCAGTATTGGAAGTATGTGCAGGATATGGGATGTCAGTATTGGGTAGTATGTGCAGGATATGGGATGTCAGTATTGGGAGTATATGCAGGATATGGGATGTCAGTATTGGGAGTATGTGCAGGATATGGGATGTCAGTATTGGGAGTATGTGCAGGATATGGGATGTCAGTATTGGGAGTATGTGCAGGATATGGGATGTCAGTATTGGGAGTATGTGCAGGATATGGGATGTCAGTATTGGGTAGTATGTGCAGGATATGGGATGTCAGTATTGGGAGTATGTGCAGGATATGGGATGTCAGTATTGGGTAGTATGTGCAGGATATGGGATGTCAGTATTGGGTAGTATGTGCAGGATATGGGATGTCAGTATTGAGGTAGTATGTGCAGGATATGGGATGTCAGTATTGGGAGTATGTGCAGGATATGGGATGTCAGTATTGGGTAGTATGTGCAGGATATGGGATGTCAGTATTGGGGAGTATGTGCAGGATATGGGATGTCAGTATTGGAGAGTATGTGCAGGATATGGGATGTCAGTATTGGGTGTATGTGCAGGATATGGTATGTCAGTATTGGGAAGTATGTGCAGGATATGGGATGTCAGTATTGGGGAGTATGTGCAGGATATGGGATGTCAGTATTGGAAGTATATGCAGGATATGGGATGTCAGTATTGGGTAGTATGTGCAGGATATGGGATGTCAGTATTGGGAGTATGTGCAGGATATGGGATGTCAGTATTGGGAGTATGTGCAGGATATGGGATGTCAGTATTGGAGAGTATGTGCAGGATATGGGATGTCAGTATTGGGTAGTATGTGCAGGATATGGGATGTCAGTATTGGGAGTATGTGCAGGATATGGGATGTCAGTATTGGGAGTATGTGCAGGATATGGGATGTCAGTATTGGGAGTATGTGCAGGATATGGGATGTCAGTATTGGAGAGTATATGCAGGATATGGGATGTCAGTATTGGGTAGTATGTGCAGGATATGGGATGTCAGTATTGGGTAGTATATGCAGGATATGGGATGTCAGTATTGGGTAGTATATGCAGGATATGGGATGTCAGTATTGGGTAGTATGTGCAGGATATGGGATGTCAGTATTGGGAAGTATGTGCAGGATATGGGATGTCAGTATTGGGAGTATGTGCAGGATATGGGATGTCAGTATTGGGAGTATATGCAGGATATGGGATGTCAGTATTGGAAGTATATGCAGGATATGGGATGTCAGTATTGGGGAGTATGTGCAGGATATGGGATGTCAGTATTGGGTAGTATGCAGGATATGGGATGTCAGTATTGGGGAGTATGTGCAGGATATGGGATGTCAGTATTGGGGAGTATGTGCAGGATATGGGATGTCAGTATTGGGGAGTATGTGCAGGATATGGGATGTCAGTATTGGGAGTATGTGCAGGATATGGGATGTCAGTATTGGGAGTATATGCAGGATATGGGATGTCAGTATTGAGGAGTATATGCAGGATATGGGATGTCAGTATTGGGGAGTATGTGCAGGATATGGGATGTCAGTATTGGGATGTATGTGCAGGATATGGGATGTCAGTATTGGGAGTATATGCAGGATATGGGATGTCAGTATTGGGAGTATATGCAGGATATGGGATGTCAGTATTGGGAGTATGTGCAGGATATGGGATGTCAGTATTGGGAGTATGTGCAGGATATGGGATGTCAGTATTGGGTAGTATGTGCAGGATATGGGATGTCAGTATTGTGGAGTATGTGCAGGATATGGGATGTCAGTATTGGGGAGTATGTGCAGGATATGGGATGTCAGTATTGGGGAGTATGTGCAGGATATGGGATGTCAGTATTGGATGTATATGCAGGATATGGGATGTCAGTATTGGGTAGTATGTGCAGGATATGGGATGTCAGTATTGGAGTATATATGCAGGATATGGGATGTCAGTATTGGGGAGTATGTGCAGGATATGGGATGTCAGTATTGGGAGTATGTGCAGGATATGGGATGTCAGTATTGGAGAGTATGTGCAGGATATGGGATGTCAGTATTGGGTAGTATGTGCAGGATATGGGATGTCAGTATTGAGAGTATGTGCAGGATATGGGATGTCAGTATTGAGGAGTATGTGCAGGATATGGGATGTCAGTATTGGAGAGTATGTGCAGGATATGGGATGTCAGTATTGGGGAGTATGTGCAGGATATGGGATGTCAGTATTGGAGAGTATGTGCAGGATATGGGATGTCAGTATTAGGGAGTATGTGCAGGATATGGGATGTCAGTATTGGGAGTATGTGCAGGATATGGGATGTCAGTATTGGGAGTATGTGCAGGATATGAGATGTCAGTATTGGATGTATATGCAGGATATGGGATGTCAGTATTGGATGTATATGCAGGATATGGGATGTCAGTATTGGGGAGTATGTGCAGGATATGGGATGTCAGTATTGGGGAGTATGTGCAGGATATGGGATGTCAGTATTGGGTAGTATGTGCAGGATATGGGATGTCAGTATTGGGGAGTATGTGCAGGATATGGGATGTCAGTATTGGGAGTATGTGCAGGATATGGGATGTCAGTATTGGGGAGTATGTGCAGGATATGGGATGTCAGTATTGGGTAGTATGTGCAGGATATGGGATGTCAGTATTGGGGAGTATGTGCAGGATATGGGATGTCAGTATTGGGGAGTATGTGCAGGATATGGGATGTCAGTATTGGGTGTATATGAAGGATATGGGATGTCAGTATTGGGGAGTATGTGCAGGATATGGGAAGTCAGTATTGGGGAGTATGTGCAGGATATGGGATGTCAGTATTGGAGAGTATGTGCAGGATATGAGATGTCAGTATTGGATGTATATGAAGGATTTGAGATTTCAGTATTAGGTGTATATGAAGGATATGGGATGTCAGTATTGGGGAGTATGTGCAGGATATGGGAAGTCAGTATTGGGGAGTATGTGCAGGATATGGGATGTCAGTATTGGGTAGTATGTGCAGGATATGGGATATCAGTATTGGAAGTATATGCAGGATATGGGATGTTAATAATGGGTGTATATGCAGGATATGGGATGTCAGTATTAGGAAGTATGTGCAGGATATGGGATGTCAGTATTGGAGAGTATGTGCAGGATATAAGATGTCAGTATTGGATGTATAGGCAGGATATGGGATGTCAGTATTGGAAATATATGCAGCATATGGGATGTAAGTATTGGGGAGTATGTGCAGGATATGGGATGTCAGTATTGGGTAGTATGTGCAGGATATGGGATGTCAGTATTGGGGAGTATGTCCAGGATATGGGATGTCAGTATTGGGTAGTATGAGCAGGATATGGGATGTCAGTATTTGGGAGTATGTGCAGGATATGGGATGTCAGTATTTGGGAGTATGTGCAGGATATGGGATGTCAGTATTGGGGAGTATGTGCAAGATATGGGATGTCAGTATTGGGTAGTATGTGCAGGATATGGGATGTCAGTATTGGGGAGTATGTGCAGGATATGTGATGTCAGTATTGGGGAATTTGTGCAGGATATAGGATGTCACTATTTGGGAATATGTGCAGGATATGGGATGTCAGTATTGGGGAGTAAGTGCAGGATATGGGATATCCGTTTTGGGAAGTATGTGCAGGATATGGGATGTAAGTATTGGAAGTATATGCAGGATATGGGATGTCAGTATTGGGGAGTATGTGCAGGATATGGGATGTCAGTATTGGGGAGTATGTGCAGGATACGGGATGTCAGTATTGGGGAGTATGTGCATTATATGGGATGTTAGTATTGTGGAATTTGTGCAGGATATGAGATGTCAGTATTTGGGAGTATGTGCAGGATATGGGATGTGAGTATTGGGGAGTATGTGTAGGATAAGGGATGTCAGTATTGCGAAGTATGTGCAGGATATGTGATATCAGTATTGGATGTATATGCAGGATATGGGATGTTAATATTGGGTGTATATGCAGGATATGGGATGTCAGTATTGGAGAGTATGTGCAGGATATGGGATGTCAGTATTGGGGACTATGTGCAGGATATGGAATGTCAGTATTGGGGAGTAGGTGCAGGATATGGGATGTCAGTATTGGGGAGTATGTGCAGGATATGGGATGTCAGTATTGGGTAGTATGTGCAGGATATGGGATGTCAGTAGTGGAGAGTATGTGCAGGATATGAGATGTCAGTATTGGATGTATATGCAGGATATTGGATGTCAGTATTGGGGACTATGTGCAGGATATGGGATGTCAGTATTGGGGAGTATGTATAGGATATGGGATGTCAGTATTGGATAGTATGTGCAGGATATGGGATGTCAGTATTGGGGAGTATGTGCAGTATATGGGATATCAGTATTGGAAGTATATGCAGGAGATGGGATGTCAGTTTTGGGGAGTATGTGCAGGATATGGGATGTTAGTATTGGGTAGTATGTGCAGGATATGGGATGTCCGTATTGGGGAGTAAGTGCAGGATATGGGATATCCGTATTGGGAAGTAAGTGCAGGATATGGGATATCCGTATTGGGAAGTATGTGCAGGATATGGTATGTAAGTATTGGAAGTATATGCAGGATATGGGATGTCAGTATTGGGGAGTATGTGCAGGATATGGGATGTCAGTATTGGGGAGTATGTGCAGGATACGGGATGTCAGTATTGGGGAGTAGGTTGCAGGATATGGGATGTCAGTATTGGGGAGTATGTGCAGGATATGGGATGTCAGTATTGGGTAGTATGTGCAGGATATGGGATGTCAGTAGTGGAGAGTATGTGCAGGATATGAGATGTCAGTATTGGATGTATATGCAGGATATTGGATGTCAGTATTGGGGACTATGTGCAGGATATGGGATGTCAGTATTGAGGAGTATGTATAGGATATGGGATGTCAGTATTGGATAGTATGTGCAGGATATGGGATGTCAGTATTGGGGAGTATGTGCAGTATATGGGATATCAGTATTGGAAGTATATGCAGGAGATGGGATGTCAGTATTGGGGAGTATGTGCAGGATATAGGATGTCAGTATTGGGGAGTATGTGCAGGATATGGTATGTCAGTATTGGTGACTATTTGCAGGATATGGGATGTCAGTATTGGGTAGTAGGTGCAGGATAGGGGATGTCAGTATTGGGGAGTATGTGCAGGATATGGGATATCAGTATTAGATGTAAATGCAGGATATGGGATGTAAATATTGGGTGTATATGCAGGATATGGGATGTCAGTATTGGGAAGTATGTGCAGGATATGGGATGTCAGTTTTGGAGAGTATGTGCAGGATATGAGATGTCAGTATTGGATGTATATGCAGGATATGGGATATCAGTATTGGAAGTATATGCAGGATATGGGATTTCAGAATTGGGGAGTATGTGTAGGATTTGGGATGTCAGTATTGGGTAGTATGTGCAGGATATGGGATGTCAGTATTGGGGAGTATGTGCAGAATATGGTATATCAGTATTGGATGTATATGCAGGATATGGGATGTTAATATTGGGTGTATATGCAGGATATGGGATGTCAGTATTGGAGAGTATGTGCAGGATATAAGATGTCAGTATAGGATGTATATGCAGGATATGGGATATCAGTATTGGAAGTAAATGCAGGATAAGGGATGTCAGTATTGGGGAGTATGTGCAGGATATGGGATGTCAGTATTGGGGAGTAGGTGTAGGATATGGGATGTCAGTATTGGGTAGTATGTGCAGGATTTGGGATGTCAGTATTGGGTAGTATGTGCAGAATATGGGATGTCAGTATTGGGGAGTATGTGCAAGATATGGGATGTTAGTATTGGGGACTATGTGCAGAATATGGGATGTCAGTATTGGGGAGTAGGTGCAGGATATGGGATGTCAGTATTGGGGACTATGTGCAGGATAAGGGATGACAATAGAGGGGAGTATGTGCAGGATATGGGATGTCAGTATTGGGGAGTATGTGCAGGATATGGGATGTCAGTATTGGGTAGCATGTGCAGGATATGGGATGTCAGTATTGGAGAGTATGTGAAGGATATGAGATGTCAGTATTGGATGTATATGCAGGACATGGGATGTCAGTATTGGGGACTATGTGCAGGATATGGGATGTCAGTATTGGGTAGTATGTGCAGGATATGGGATGTCAGTATTGGGGAGTATGTGCAGGATATGGGATGTCAGTATTTGGGAGTATGTGCAGGATATGGGATGTCAGTATTGGGGACTATGTGCAGGATATGGGATGTAAGTATTGGGGAGTAGGTGCAAGATATGGGATGTGTCAGTATTGGGGAGTATGTGCAGGATATGAGATATCAGTATTGGATGTATATGCAGGATATGGGATGTAAATATTGGGTGTATATGCAGGATATGGGATGTCAGTATTGTGGATTATGTGCAGGATATGGGATGTCAGTATTGGGGAGTATGTGCAGGATATGGGATGTCAGTATTGGGGAGTATGTGCAGGATATGGGATGTCAGTATTGGGGAGTATGTGCAGGATATGGGATGTCAGTATTGGGTAGTATGTGCAGGATATGGGATGTCAGTATTGGGGAGTATGTGCAGGATATGGGATGTCAGTATTGGGAAGTATGTGCAGGATATGGGATTTCAGTATTGGGGAGTATGTGCAGGATATGGGATGTCAGTATTGGGGAGTATCTGCAGGATATGGGATGACAATAGAGGGGAGTATGTGCAGGATATGGGATTTCAGTATTGGGGAGTATGTGCAGGATATGGGATGTCAGTATTGGGGAGTATCTGCAGGATATGGGATGTCACTATTGGGGAGTATGTACAGGATATGGGATATCAGTATTGGGGAGTATGTGCAGGATATGGGATGTCAGTATTGGGTGTATATGCAGGATATGAGATGTCAGTATTGGGGAGTATCTGCAGGATATGGGATTTCAGTATTGGGGAGTATGTGCAGGATTTGGGATGTCAGTATTGGGGAGTATCTGCAGGATATGGGATTTCAGTATTGGGGAGAATGTGCAGGATATGGGATGTCAGTATTGGGGAGTATCTGCAGAATATGGGATGTCACTATTGGGGAGTATGTGCAGGATATGGGATATTAGTATTGGGGAGTATGTGCAGGATATGGGATGTCAGTATTGGGTGTATATGCAGGATATGAGATGTCATTATTGGGTGTATATGCAGGATATGAGATGTCAGTATTGGGTATATATGCAGGATATGGGATGTCAGTATTGTGGAGTACGTGCAGGATATGGGATGTCAGTATTGTGGAGTACGTGCAGGATATAGGATGTCAGTATTGGGTGTATATGAAGGATACGAGATGTCAGTATTGGGGAGTATGTGCAGGATATGGGATGTCAGTATTGGGAAGTATGTGCAGGATATGGGATGTCAGTATTGGGGAGTATGTGCAGGATATGGGATATCAGTATTGGGTGTATATGCAGGATATGGAATGTCAGTATTGGGTGTATATGTAGGATATGGGATGTCAGTATTGGGGAGTATGTGCCGGATATGACATGTCAGTATTGGGGAGTATGTGCATGATATGGGATGTCAGTATTGGGGACTATGTGCAGGATATGGGATGTAAGTATTGGGGAGTAGGTGCAGGATATGGGATGTCAGTATTGGGGAGTATGTGCAGGATATGGGATATCAGTATTGGATGTATATGCAGGATATGGGATGTAAATATTGGGTGTATATGCAGGATATGGGATGTCAGTATTGTGGAGTATGTGCAGGATATGGGATGTCAGTATTGGATGTATATGAAGGATATAGGATGTCAGTATTGGGGAGTATGTGCAGGATATGGGATGTCAGTATTGCGGAGTATGTGCAGGATATGGGATGTCAGTATTGGGGAGTATGTGCAGGATATGGGATGTCAGTATTGGGGAGTATGTGAAGGATTTGGGATGTCAGTATTGGGGAGTATGTGCAGGAAATGGGATGTCAGTATTGGGGAATATGTGCAGGATATGGGATGTCAGTATTGGATGTATATGAAGGATATGGGATGTCAGTATTGGGGAGTATGTGCAGGATATGGGATGTCAGTATTGGGGAGTATGTGCAGGATATGGGATGTCAGTATTGGGGAGTATGTGCAGGATATGGGATGTCAGTATTGGGTAGTATGTGCAGGATATGGGATGTCAGTATTGGGGAGTATGTGCAGGATATGGGATGTCAGTATTGGGAAGTATGTGCAGGATATGGGATTTCAGTATTGGGGAGTATGTGCAGGATATGGGATGTCAGTATTGGGGAGTATCTGCAGGATATGGGATGACAATAGAGGGGAGTATGTGCAGGATATGGGATGACAATAGAGGGGAGTATGTGCAGGATATGGGATGTCAGTATTGGGGAGTATCTGCAGGATATGGGATGTCACTATTGGGGAGTATGTACAGGATATGGGATATCAGTATTGGGGAGTATGTGCTGGATATGGGATGTCAGTATTGGGCGTATATGCAGGATATGAGATGTCAGTATTGGGGAGTATCTGCAGGATATGGGATTTCAGTATTGGGGAGTATGTGCAGGATATGGGATGTCAGTATTGGGGAGTATCTGCAGGATATGGGATGTCACTATTGGGGAGTATGTGCAGGATATGGGATGTCAGTATTGGGGAGTATGTGCAGGATATGGGATTTCAGTATTGGGGAGTATGTGCAGGATATGGGATGTCAGTATTGGGGAGTATCTGCAGAACATGGGATGTCACTATTGGGGAGTATGTGCAGGATATGGGATATTAGTATTGGGGAGTATATGCAGGATATGGGATGTCAGTATTAGGTGTATATGCAGGATATGAGATGTCAGTATTGGGTGTATATGCAGGATATGAGATGTCAGTATTGGGTATATATGCAGGATATGGGATGTCAGTATTGTGGAGTACGTGCAGTTATATGGGATGTCAGTATTGTGGAGTACGTGCAGGATATAGGATGTCAGTATTGGGTGTATATGAAGGATATGAGATGTCAGTATTGGGGAGTATGTGCAGGATATGGGATGTCAGTATTGGGGACTATGTGCAGGATATGGGATGTCAGTATTGGGGAGTAGGTGCAGGATATGGGATGTCAGTATTGGGGAGTATGTGCAGGATATGGGATATCAGTATTGGATGTATATGCAGGATATGGGATGTAAATATTGGGTGTATATGCAGGATATGGGATGTCAGTATTGGGGAGTATGTGATGGATATGGGAGGTCAGTATTTGGGAGTATGTGCAGGATATGGGATGTCAGTATTGGGGAGTATGTGCAGGATATGGGATATCCATATTGGGAAGTATGTGCAGGATATGGGATGTAAGTTTTGGATGTATATGCAGGATATGGGATGTCAGTATTAGGTGTATATGAAGGATATGGGATGTCAGTATTGGGGAGTATGTGCAAGATATGGGATGTCAGTATTGGGGAGTATGTGCAGGATATGGGATGTCAGTATTGGGGAGTATGTGCAGGATTTGGGATTTCAGTATTGGGGAGTATTTGCAGGATTTGGGATGTCAGTATTGGGGAGTATGTGCATGAAACGGGTTGTTAGTATTTGGGAGTATGTGCAGGATATGGGATGTCAGTATTGGGGAGTATGTGCAGGATATGGGATGTCAGTATTGGGGAGTATGTGCAGGATTTGGGATGTCAGTATTGGGGAGTATGTGCAGGATTTGGGATGTCAGTATTGGGGAGTATGTGCAGGATATGGGATGTCAGTATTGGGGAGTATGTGCAGGATATGGGATGTCAGTATTTGGGAGTATGTGCAGGATATGGGATGTCAGTATTGGGTAGTATGTGCAGGATATGGGATGTCAGTATTGGGGAGTATGTGCAGGATATGGGATGTCAGTATTGGGGAGTATGTGCAGGATATGGGAGGTCAGTATTGGGGAGTATGTGCAGGATATGGGATGTCAGTATTGGGGAATATGTGCAGGATATGGGATGTCACTATTGGGAAATATGTGCAGGACATGGGATGTCAGTATTGGGGAGTAAGTGCAGGATATGGGATATCCAGATTGGGAAGTATGTGCAGGATGTGGGATGTCAGAATTGGATGTATATGCAGGATATGGGATACCAGTATTGGAAATATATGCAGGATATGGGATGTCAGTATTGGGGAGTATGTGCATTATATGGGATGTTAGTATTGGGGAATATGTGCAGGATATGAGATGTCAGAATATGGGAGTATGTGCAGGATATGGGATGTGAGTATTGGGGAGTATGTGTAGGATATGGGATGTCAGTATTGCGGAGTATGTGCAGGATATGGGATGTCAGTATTGGGGAGTATGTGCAGGATATGGGATGTCAGTATTGGGTAGTATGTGCAGGATATGGGATGTCAGTATTGGGGAGTATGTGCAGGATATGGGATGTCAGTATTTGGGAGTATGTGCAGGATATGGGATGTCAGTATTGGGGACTATGTGCAGGATATGGGATGTTAGTATTGGGGAGTATGTGCAGGATATGGGATGTTAGTATTGGGGAGTATGTGCAGGATATGGGATGTCAGTATTGGGGAGTATGTGCAGGATATGGGATGTCAGTATTGGGGAGTATGTGCAGGATATGGGATATCAGTATTGGGTGTATATGCAGGATATGGGATGTCAGTATTGGGGAGTATGTGGAGGTAATGGGATGTCAGTATTGGGTAGTATGTGCAGGATATGGGATGTCAGTATCGGGTGTATGTGCAGGATATGGGATGTCAGTATTGGGGAGTATGTGCAGGATATGGGATGTCAGTATTGGGGAGTATGTGCAGGATATGGGATGTCAGTATTGGGAAGTATGTGCAGGATATGGGATATCAGTATTGGATGTATATGCAGGATATGGGATGTCAGTATTGGGGAGTATGTGCAGGATATGGGATGTCAGTATTGGGGAGTATGTGCAGGATATGGGATGTCAGTATTGGGAAATATGTGCAGGATATGGGATATCAGTATTGGGTGTATATGCAGGATATGGAATGTCAGTATTGGAGAGTATGTGCAGGATATAGGATGTCAGTATTGGGTGTATATGCAGGATATGGATGTTAATATTGGGGAGTATGTGCAGGATATGGGATGTCAGTATTGGGGAGTATGTGCATGATATGGGGGTCCAGCACTGCAGTGGGGTGTCTGTATTATTTTGGGGTTCAGCATTACAGTGGGGTCTCTGTATTATTTGGGGGGTTCAGCACGGCAGTGGGGTTTCTGTATTATTTGGGGGTTCAGCACGGCAGTGGGGTCCCTGTATTATTTGGGGTGTCCATCACTGCAGTGGGGTCTCTCTATTATTTGGGGTGTCTATCACTGCAGTGGGGTCCCTGTATTATTTGCGGGTTCAGCATTACAGTGGGGTCCCTGTATTATTTGGGGGTTCAGCACTGCAGTGGGGTCCCTGTATTATTTGGGGGTTCAGCACTGCAGTGGGGTCCCTGTATTATTTGGGGGTTCAGCACTGCAGTGGGGTCTCTGTATTATTTGGGGGGTTCAGCATTACAGTGGGATCCCTGTATAATTTGGGGGTTCAGCAGTGCAGTGGGGTCCCTGTATTTTTTGCGGGTCCAGCACTGCAGTGGGGTCCCTGTATTATTTGGGGGTTCAGCACTGCAGTGGGGTCTCTGTATTATTTGGGGGTTCAGCACTGCAGTGGGGTCCCTGTATTATTTGGGGTTCAGCACTGCAGTGGGGTCTCTGTATTATTTGGGGTTCAGCACTGCAGTGGGGTCTCTGTATTATTTGGGGGTTCAGCACTGCAGTGGGGTCTCTGTATTATTTGGGGGTTCAGCACTGCAGTGGGGTCTCTGTATTATTTGGGGTTCAGCACTGCAGTGGGGTCTCTGTATTATTTGGGGGTTCAGCACTGCAGTGGGGTCTCTGTATTATTTGGGGGTTCAGCACTGCAGTGGGGTCTCTGTATTATTTGGGGGTTCAGCACTGCAGTGGGGTCTCTGTATTATTTGGGGGTTCAGCACTGCAGTGGGGTCTCTGTATTATTTGGGGGTTCAGCACTGCAGTGGGGTCTCTGTATTATTTGGGGGTTCAGCACTGCAGTGGGGTCTCTGTATTATTTGGGGGTTCAGCACTGCAGTGGGGTCTCTGTATTATTTGGGGGTTCAGCACTGCAGTGGGGTCTCTGTATTATTTGGGGTTCAGCACTGCAGTGGGGTCTCTGTATTATTTGGGGGTTCAGCACTGCAGTGGGGTCCCTGTATTATTTGGGGGTTCAGCACTGCAGTGGGGTCTCTGTATTATTTGGGGGTTCAGCACTGCAGTGGGGTCTCTGTATTATTTGGGGGTTCAGCACTGCAGTGGGGTCTCTGTATTATTTGGGGTTCAGCACTGCAGTGGGGTCTCTGTATTATTTGGGGGTTCAGCACTGCAGTGGGGTCTCTGTATTATTTGGGGGTTCAGCACTGCAGTGGGGTCTCTGTATTATTTGGGGGTTCAGCATTGCAGTGGGGTCCCTGTATTATTTGGGGGTTCAGCACTGCAGTGGGGTCTCTGTATTATTTGGGGTTCAGCACTGCAGTGGGGTCTCTGTATTATTTGGGGGTTCAGCACTGCAGTGGGGTCTCTGTATTATTTGGGGGTTCAGCACTGCAGTGGGGTCTCTGTATTATTTGGGGTTCAGCACTGCAGTGGGGTCTCTGTATTATTTGGGGGTTCAGCACTGCAGTGGGGTCTCTGTATTATTTGGGGGTTCAGCACTGCAGTGGGGTCTCTGTATTATTTGGGGGTTCAGCACTGCAGTGGGGTCTCTGTATTATTTGGGGGTTCAGCACTGCAGTGGGGTCCCTGTATTATTTGGGGGTTCAGTATTACAGTGGGGTCCCTGTATTATTCGGGGGTTCAACACTGCAGTGGGGTCTCTGTATTATTTGGGGGTTCAGCACTGCAGTGGGGTCTCTGTATTATTTGGGGTTCAGCACTGCAGTGGGGTCTCTGTATTATTTGGGGTTCAGCACTGCAGTGGGGTCCCTGTATTATTTGGGGGTTCAGCACTGCAGTGGGGTCTCTGTATTATTTGGGGGTTCAGCACTGCAGTGGGGTCTCTGTATTATTTGGGGGTTCAGCACTACAGTGGGGTCCCTGTATTATTTGGGGGTTCAGCACTGCAGTGGGGTCTCTGTATTATTTGGGGTTCAGCACTGCAGTGGGGTCTCTGTATTATTTGGGGGTTCAGCACTGCAGTGGGGTCCCTGTATTATTTGGGGGTTCAGCACTGCAGTGGGGTCTCTGTATTATTTGGGGGTTCAGCATTACAGTGGGGTCTCTGTATTATTTGGGGGTTCAGCACTGCAGTGGGGTCTCTGTATTATTTGGGGGTTCAGCACTGCAGTGGGGTCTCTGTATTATTTGGGGGTTCAGCACTGCAGTGGGGTCTCTGTATTATTTGGGGGTTCAGCACTGCAGTGGGGTCTCTGTATTATTTGGGGGTTCAGCACTGCAGTGGGGTCTCTGTATTATTTGGGGGTTCAGCACTGCAGTGGGGTCTCTGTATTATTTGGGGGTTCAGCATTACAGTGGGGTCTCTGTATTATTTGGGGGGTTCAGCACTGCAGTGGGGTCTCTGTATTATTTGGGGGTTCAGCACTGCAGTGGGGTCCCTGTATTATTTGGGGTGTCTATCACTGCAGTGGGGTCCCTGTATTATTGGGGGTTCAGCATTACAGTGGGGTCCCTGTATTATTTGGGGGTTCAGCATTACAGTGGGGTCTCTGTATTATTTGGGGTTCAGCACTGCAGTGGGGTCCCTGTATTATTTGGGGGTTCAGCACTGCAGTGGGGTCTCTGTATTATTTGGGGGTTCAGCACTGCAGTGGGGTCTCTGTATTATTTGGGGGTTCAGCACTGCAGTGGGGTCTCTGTATTATTTGGGGGTTCAGCACTGCAGTGGGGTCTCTGTATTATTTGGGGTTCAGCACTGCAGTGGGGTCTCTGTATTATTTGGGGGTTCAGCACTGCAGTGGGGTCTCTGTATTATTTGGGGGTTCAGCACTGCAGTGGGGTCTCTGTATTATTTGGGGGTTCAGCACTGCAGTGGGGTCCCTGTATTATTTGGGGTTCAGCACTGCAGTGGGGTCCCTGTATTATTTGGGGGTTCAGCACTGCAGTGGGGTCTCTGTATTATTTGGGGGTTCAGCACTGCAGTGGGGTCTCTGTATTATTTGGGGGTTCAGCACTGCAGTGGGGTCTCTGTATTATTTGGGGGTTCAGCACTGCAGTGGGGTCTCTGTATTATTTGGGGGTTCAGCACTGCAGTGGGGTCTCTGTATTATTTGGGGGTTCAGCACTGCAGTGGGGTCTCTGTATTATTTGGGGGTTCAGCACTGCAGTGGGGTCTCTGTATTATTTGGGGGTTCAGCACTGCAGTGGGGTCTCTCTATTATTTGGGGTGTCTATCACTGCAGTGGGGTCTCTGTATTATTTGGGGGTTCAGCATTACAGTGGGGTCCCTGTATTATTTGGGGGTTCAGCACTGCAGTGGGGTCTCTCTATTATTTGGGGTGTCTATCACTGCAGTGGGGTCTCTGTATTATTTGGGGGTTCAGCATTACAGTAGGGTCCCTGTATTATTTGGGGGTTCCGCATTACAGCGGGGTCCCTGTATTATTGGGGGTTCAGCATTACAGTGGGGTCCCAGTATTATTTGGGGGTTCAGTATTACAGCGGGGTCCCTGTATAATTGGGGGTTCAGTATTACAGTGGGGTCCCTGTATTATTGGGGGTTCAGTATTACAGCGGGGTCCCTGTATAATTGGGGGTTCAGTATTACAGTGGGGTCCCTGTATTATTGGGGGTTCAGTATTACAGTGGGGTCCCTGTATTATTGGGGGTTCAGTATTACAGCGGGGTCCCTGTATAATTGGGGGTTCAGTATTACAGTGGGGTCCCTGTATTATTGGGGGTTCAGTATTACAGTGGGGTCCCTGTATAATTGGGGGTTCAGTATTACAGCGGGGTCCCTGTATTATTGGGGGTTCAGCATTACAGTGGGGTCCCAGTATTATTTGGGGGTTCAGCATTACAGTGGGGTCCCTGTATAATTGGGGGTTCAGTATTACAGCGGGGTCCCTGTATTATTGGGGGTTCAGTATTACAGCGGGGTCCCTGTATAATTGGGGGTTCCGCATTACAGCGGGGTCCCTGTATAATTGGGGGGTCGGCAGACTCTTCGGGGTGTCAGGCCCGTCCGCCGCAGTGCTCGGGCTGACCGGAAGTCCCGCGGCCCGGGGTCTCTGCTGGGGGGGGGGCCGCTGTGACCGGAAGTGTTGTGGAGGGGGGCGCGTGTGACGCAGGCGGTGACGCAGCCGGCGCGGGGGCGCGCTCTGTGTGTGGGAGTGCGCGCTCCCGGCAGCGCTCCGTTATTATTAGGCAGAGAGAGCGGCGGAGAGCGGACACCACCCACCCCGGGGCCTCCTCCCCTCCCCGCCCCGGCATCAGTGGCGCCCGGACTACCTGCCCATCATCCCCTCATTCATTAACCCCTTCTGCCCTGCTGCCTGGCCCCCTGTTCTCTGGGGTTCCCGGTTACAGCATGAATTTCCCCTCTTCGGGCCTGTCTGGCAGCCCCCAGTCCTCCCTCACCTCCCAGGTGTCCGTCTCCGGGGGCCCTGGTAACCCCCAGTTTGGAACAGTCCCCCAGTTTGGCTCCGGACCAGTGACAGGAAACCAGTCAGCCGGAGCGCCCCCCTACGTCCTCTCCAACTCGGTGGCCATCAGGGCTGAGATTCAGAGGTTCGAGTCGGTGCACCCCAATATATACGCCATCTACGACCTGATCGAGAGGGTGGATGACTTGTCTCTGCAGAACCAGATCCGGGAGCACGTCATCGCCATCGAAGGTGAGTGATGGGCGTGTGGGAGGAGGGCGTACGGGGGCAACCTGCAGACATGTGCTCCCGCCTGGGGACCGCCCATCAGCACTCATCCCAGGGTGACCGGGGCGAGAGGAGCCCCGAGTGCAGGGAGAGGGTGAGAGGAGCCCCCGAGTGCAGCGAGAGGAGCCCCCGAGTGCAGGGAGAGGGCGAGAGGAGCCCCCGAGTGCAGGGAGAGGGCGAGAGGCGCCCCGAGTGCAGGGAGAGAGCGAGAGGAGCCCCCAAGTGCAGCGAGAGGAGCCCCCGAGTGCAGGGAGAGGGCGAGAGGCGCCCCGAGTGCAGGGAGAGGGCGAGAGGAGCCCCCGAGTGCAGGGAGAGGGCGAGAGGAGCCCCCGAGTGCAGGGAGAGCGAGAGGAGCCCCGAGTGCAGGGAGAGGGCGAGAAGAGCCCCGAGTGCAGGGAGAGGCGAGAGGAGCCCCGAGTGCAGGGAGAGGGCGAGAGGAGCCCCCGAGTGCAGGGAGAGGGCGAGAGGAGCCCCCGAGTGCAGGGAGAGGGCGAGAGGAGCCCCCGAGTGCAGGGAGAGGGCGAGAGGAGCCCCCGAGTGCAGGGAGAGGGCGAGAGGAGCCCCCGAGTGCAGGGAGAGGGCGAGAGAGGCCCCCGAGTGCAGGGAGAGAGCGAGAGAGGCCCCCGATTGCAGGGAGAGAGCGAGAGAAGCCCCCGAGTGCAGGGAGAGAGCGAGAGGAGCCCCCGAGTGCAGGGAGAGGGCGAGAAGAGCCCCCGAGTGCAGGGAGAGAGCGAGAGGAGCCCCCGAGTGCAGGGAGAGAGCGAGAGGAGCCCCCGAGTGCAGGGAGAGGGCGAGAGGAGCCCCGAGTGCAGGGAGAGGAGCCCCCGAGTGCAGGGAGAGAGCGAGAGGAGCCCCCGAGTGCAGGGAGAGGGCGAGAGGAGCCCCCGAGTGCAGGGAGAGGGCGAGAGGAGCCCCGAGTGCAGAGAGAGGGCGAGAGGAGCCCCGAGTGCAGGGAGAGCGAGAGAAGCCCCGAGTGCAGGGAGAGTGCGAGAGGAGCCCCGAGTGCAGGGAGAGAGCGAGAGGAGCCCCGAGTGCAGGGAGAGGAGCCCCGAGTGCAGGGAGAGGAGCCCCGAGTGCAGGGAGAGGAGCCCCGAGTGCAGGGAGAGACTGAGAGGAGCCCCGAGTGCAGGGAGAGACTGAGAGGAGCCCCGAGTGCAGGGAGAGGAGCCCCGAGTGCAGGGAGAGTGCGAGAGGAGCCCCGAGTGCAGGGAGAGTGCGAGAGGAGCCCCGAGTGCAGGGAGAGGCGAGAGGAGCCCCGAGTGCAGGGAGAGGCGAGAGGAGCCCCCGAGTGCAGGGAGAGGCGAGAGGAGCCCCGAGTGCAGGGAGAGGCGAGAGGAGCCCCGAGTGCAGGGAGAGTGCGAGAGGAGCCCCGAGTGCAGGGAGTGCGAGGGCCCCGAGTGCAGGAGAGTGCGAGGCCCCGAGTGCAGGGAGAGTGCGAGAGGAGCCCCGAGTGCAGGGAGAGTGCGAGAGGAGCCCCGAGTGCAGGGAGAGTGCGAGAGGAGCCCCGAGTGCAGGGAGAGTGCGAGAGGAGCCCCGAGTGCAGGGAGAGTGCGAGAGGAGCCCCGAGTGCAGGGAGAGTGCGAGAGGAGCCCCGAGTGCAGGGAGAGTGCGAGAGGAGCCCCGAGTGCAGGGAGAGTGCGAGAGAGCCCCCGAGTGCAGGGAGAGTGCGAGAGGAGCCCCGAGTGCAGGGAGAGTGCGAGAGGAGCCCCGAGTGCAGGGAGAGTGCGAGAGGAGCCCCGAGTGCAGGGAGAGTGCGAGAGGAGCCCCGAGTGCAGGGAGAGTGCGAGAGGAGCCCCGAGTGCAGGGAGAGTGCGAGAGGAGCCCCGAGTGCAGGGAGAGTGCGAGAGGAGCCCCCGAGTGCAGGGAGAGTGCGAGAGGAGCCCCCGAGTGCAGGGAGAGTGCGAGAGGAGCCCCCGAGTGCAGGGAGAGTGCGAGAGGAGCCCCCGAGTGCAGGGAGAGTGCGAGAGGAGCCCCCGAGTGCAGGGAGAGTGCGAGAGGAGCCCCCGAGTGCAGGGAGAGAGCGAGAGGAGCCCCCGAGTGCAGGGAGAGGAGCCCCCGAGTGCAGGGAGAGGAGCCCCCGAGTGCAGGGAGAGACTGAGAGGAGCCCCCGAGTGCAGGGAGAGACTGAGAGGAGCCCCCGAGTGCAGGGAGAGACTGAGAGGAGCCCCCGAGTGCAGGGAGAGACTGAGAGGAGCCCCCTAATACTGGGAGAGAGCGAGAGGAGCCCCCCCGAGTACAGGCAGCAAGAGAGGAGACAGCTCAGCTAGACTGCCAGAGACAGGAGACAGCTCATTTATCCGAATAATAACAGGCAGAGAGAGGAGCGCTCATCTACCAGAGTAATAGAGAGAGAGGAGCGCTCCTCTACAAGAGTAATAGAGAGAGAGAGGAGCGCTCATCTACCAGAGTAATAGAGAGAGAGAGAGGAGCACTCCTCTACAAGAGTAATAGAGAGAGAGAGGAGCGCTCATCTACCAGAGTAATAGAGAGAGAGGAGCGCTCATCTACCAGAGTAATAGAGAGAAGGAGCGCTCATCTACCAGAGTAATAGAGAGAGAGGAGCGTCATCTACCAGAGTAATAGAGAGAGGCGCTCATCTGCAGAGTAATAGAGAGAGGAGCGCTCATCTACCAGAGTAATAGAGAGAGAGGAGCGCTCATCTACCAGAGTAATAGAGAGAGAGGAGCGCTCATCTACCAGAGTAATAGAGAGAGAGGAGCGCTCATCTACCAGAGTAATAGAGAGAGAGGAGCGCTCATCTACCAGAGTAATAGAGAGAGGAGCGCTCATCTAGCAGAGTAATAGAGAGAGGAGCGCTCATCTACCAGAGTAATAGAGAGAGAGGCGCTCATCTACCAGAGTAATAGAGAGAGGAGCGCTCATCTACCAGAGTAATAGAGAGAGGAGCGCTCCTCTACCAGAGTAATAGAGAGAGGAGCGCTCATCTAGCAGAGTAATAGAGAGAGGAGCGCTCATCTAGCAGAGTAATAGAGAGAGAGAGCGCTCATCTAGCAGAGTAATAGAGAGAGAGGAGCGCTCATCTAGCAGAGTAATAGAGAGAGAGGCGCTCATCTAGCAGAGTAATAGAGAGAGAGGCGCTCATCTAGCAGAGTAATAGAGAGAGAGGAGCGCTCATCTAGCAGAGTAATAGAGAGAGAGAGCGCTCATCTAGCAGAGTAATAGAGAGAGAGGAGCGCTCATCTAGCAGAGTAATAGAGAGAGAGGAGCGCTCATCTAGCAGAGTAATAGAGAGAGGAGCGCTCATCTAGCAGAGTAATAGAGAGAGAGGGCGCTCATCTAGCAGAGTAATAGAGAGAGAGGAGCGCTCATCTAGCAGAGTAATAGAGAGAGAGGAGCGCTCATCTAGCAGAGTAATAGAGAGAGAGGAGCGCTCATCTAGCAGAGTAATAGAGAGAGAGGAGCGCTCATCTAGCAGAGTAATAGAGAGAGAGGAGCGCTCATCTAGCAGAGTAATAGAGAGAGAGAGCGCTCATCTAGCAGAGTAATAGAGAGAGAGGAGCGCTCATCTAGCAGAGTAATAGAGAGAGGAGCGCTCATCTAGCAGAGTAATAGAGAGAGAGGAGCGCTCATCTAGCAGAGTAATAGAGAGAGAGGAGCGCTCATCTAGCAGAGTAATAGAGAGAGAGAGCTCCTCTACCAGAGTAATAGAGAGAGAGGAGCGCTCATCTACCAGAGTAATAGAGAGAGAGGAGCGCTCCTCTACCAGAGTAATAGAGAGAGAGGAGCGCTCCTCTACCAGAGTAATAGAGAGAGGAGCGCTCCTCTACCAGAGTAATAGACAGTCAGAGATTGGAGCAGTTTTTACATCTAATAGTCCTTTGCATTGTTTCTCTGTGGAGGAGACGATCAGTCAGTTTACTGCACAATAGACAGTTCCTGTGTCGTAGAGACATTAGACAGCTCCTCACCTTGTAGATGAGAGGGCACTCTCTGATAGACAGGCCTGACTTGTACGGTAGACCTTCACAGACACAACCAAGTATTGAACCTGGTGATAGACAGTTATAATCTGGTGTTGCCTTCCAGAAGAGAGGACTGGTCACTGAACCAAACCGTAGACCGCTCCATAGAGTAACGCTCACTGAGGCGGAACAGGCCTCTGAGGGGTTAATGGGGGTAGTTTCCGCTTCACGCCGGGGTAGCGCCCCCTGGTGTTGGTTGTATCACACACTCTCTTTCATTGCCGGCGCGGCGATCTCATAGAGAAGGAGGAGAGGCGGCCCGGACTTCATCCATTCCTCTCTGCATTTGTAGACATATACCGTGCACTCTCTTTAGACAGTGCCTGACATAGTGCTCTTTATTAGTGGAATCGCTGGGGCGGTGTCTGAGGGACGTGACTGCTGGGCACTCCTTGAAGATGTCTCGTGTGGAGGTGCTGCCTACTCGGAGTATCTGAGGGGAACTTAAAAGATGTAAAAGGGTGAAAATAACATCGGAGAAAAGGGTTAAAAAAATGTTCTCATTTGTCGGAAATCAACTTTAAAGCGTCGCAAACCTTTCAAGAAACTTATGATATTTCAGAGACTTGATCGTTCGCGGTCTAAATGCTGAGATCCTGACAGATCTTTAGACAGAGGTGAGAGCGAGGACTGGACGCAGAAGAATAGACCGCCATCATGTCTAGAGAGGACTGGACGCAGAAGAATAGACCGCCATCATGTCTAGAGAGGACTGGACGTAGAAGAATAGACCGCCATCATGTCTAGAGAGGACTGGACGTAGAAGAATAGACCGCCATCATGTCTAGAGAGGACTGGACGTAGAAGAATAGACCGCCATCATGTCTAGAGAGGACTGGACGTAGAAGAATAGACCGCCATCATGTCTAGAGAGGACTGGACGTAGAAGAATAGACCGCCATCATGTCATTATAGAGAGGACCAGACACTAAAGAATAGACCGCCATCATGTCATTATAGAGAGGACCAGACACTGAGGAATAGACCGCCATCATGTCATTATAGAGAGGACCAGACACTAAAGAATAGACCGCCATCATGTCATTATAGAGAGGACCAGACACTGAGGAATAGACCGCCATCATATCATTATAGAGAGGACCAGACACTGAGGAATAGACCGCCATCATGTCATTATAGAGAGGACCAGACACTGAGGAATAGACCGCCATCATGTCATTATAGAGAGGACCAGACACTGAAGAATAGACCGCCATCATGTCATTATAGAGAGGACCAGTCACTGAAGAATAGACCGCCATCATGTCATTATAGAGAGGTCCAGTCACTGAAGAATAGTCTAGAGAGGACTGGACGCAGAAGAATAGACCGCCATCATGTCTCGAGAGGACTGGACGTAGAAGAATAGACCGCCATCATGTCATTATAGAGAGGACCAGACACTTGAGAATGAGCCGCCATCATGTCATTATAGTGAGGACCAGACACCATATACCATACCTGAAGAATAGACCGCCATCATGTCATTATAGAGAGGACCAGACACTGAGGAATAGACCGCCATCATGTCATTATAGAGAGGTCCAGACAATGAAGAATAGACCGCCATCATGTCATTATAGAGAGGACCAGACACTGAGGAATAGACCGCCATCATGTCATTATAGAGAGGACCAGTCACTGAGGAATAGACCGCCATCATGTCATTATAGAGAGGACCAGTCACTGAGGAATAGACCGCCATCATGTCATTATAGAAAGGACCAGACACTAAAGAATAGACCGCCATCATGTCATTATAGAGAGGACCAGACACTGAACCTCGCTGACCATAAGAGCTTACACTCTACAGGAGAGAGAGAGGACCTCACTGACCATAAGAGCTTACACTGTACAGGAGAGAGAGGACCTCACTGACCATAAGAGCTTACACTCTACAGGAGAGAGAGGACCTCACTGACCATAAGAGCTTACACTGTACAGGAGAGAGAGAGGACCTCACTGACCATAGAGCTTACACTGTACAGGAGAGAGAGGACCTCACTGACCATAAGAGCTTACACTCTACAGGAGAGAGAGTACCTCACTGACCATAAGAGCTTACACTGTACAGGAGAGCGAGAGAGAGGACCTCACTGACCATAAGAGCTTACACTCTACAGGAGAGAGAGGACCTCACTGACCATAAGAGCTTACACTGTACAGGAGAGAGAGGACCTCACTGACCATAAGAGCTTACACTGTACAGGAGAGAGAGGACCTCACTGACCATAAGAGCTTACACTCTACAGGAGAGAGAGGACCTCACTGACCATAGAGCTTACACTCTACAGGAGAGAGAGGACCTCACTGACCATAAGAGCTTACACTGTACAGGAGAGAGAGGACCTCACTGACCATAGAGCTTACACTGTACAGGAGAGAGAGAGACCTCACTGACCATAAGAGCTTACACTCTACAGGAGAGAGAGAGGACCTCACTGACCATAAGAGCTTACACTGTACAGGAGAGAGAGGACCTCACTGACCATAAGAGCTTACACTCTACAGGAGAGAGAGGACCTCACTGACCATAGAGCTTACACTCTACAGGAGAGAGAGAGGACCTCACTGACCATAGAGCTTACACTCTACAGGAGAGAGAGGACCTCACTGACCATAGAGCTTACACTCTACAGGAGAGAGAGGACCTCACTGACCATAGAGCTTACACTGTACAGGAGAGAGAGGACCTCACTGACCATAAGAGCTTACACTGTACAGGAGAGAGAGGACCTCACTGACCATAGAGCTTACACTCTACAGGAGAGAGAGGACCTCACTGACCATAAGAGCTTACACTCTACAGGAGAGAGAGGACCTCACTGACCATAAGAGCTTACACTGTACAGGAGAGAGAGGACCTCACTGACCATAAGAGCTTACACTGTACAGGAGAGAGAGAGGACCTCACTGACCATAAGAGCTTACACTGTACAGGAGAGAGAGGACCTCACTGACCATAAGAGCTTACACTGTACAGGAGAGAGAGGACCTCACTGACCATAAGAGCTTACACTCTACAGGAGAGAGAGGACCTCACTGACCATAAGAGCTTACACTCTACAGGAGAGAGAGGACCTCACTGACCATAAGAGCTTACACTCTACAGGAGAGAGAGGACCTCACTGACCATAGAGCTTACACTGTACAGGAGAGAGAGGACCTCACTGACCATAAGAGCTTACACTGTACAGGAGAGAGAGGACCTCACTGACCATAAGAGCTTACACTGTACAGGAGAGAGAGGACCTCACTGACCATAGAGCTTACACTCTACAGGAGAGAGAGGACCTCACTGACCATAAGAGCTTACACTCTACAGGAGAGAGAGGACCTCACTGACCATAGAGCTTACACTCTACAGGAGAGAGAAGGACCTCACTGACCATAAGAGCTTACACTGTACAGGAGAGAGAGGACCTCACTGACCATAGAGCTTACACTCTACAGGAGAGAGAGGACCTCACTGACCATAGAGCTTACACTCTACAGGAGAGAGAGGACCTCACTGACCATAGAGCTTACACTCTACAGGAGAGAGAGGACCTCACTGACCATAAGAGCTTACACTGTACAGGAGAGAGAGGACCTCACTGACCATAAGAGCTTACACTGTACAGGAGAGAGAGGACCTCACTGACCATAAGAGCTTACACTGTACAGGAGAGAGAGGACCTCACTGACCATAAGAGCTTACACTCTACAGGAGAGAGAGGACCTCACTGACCATAAGAGCTTACACTGTACAGGAGAGAGAGGACCTCACTGACCATAGAGCTTACACTCTACAGGAGAGAGAGGACCTCACTGACCATAGAGCTTACACTCTACAGGAGAGAGAGGACCTCACTGACCATAAGAGCTTACACTGTACAGGAGAGAGAGAGGACCTCACTGACCATAAGAGCTTACACTCTACAGGAGAGAGAGAGGACCTCACTGACCATAAGAGCTTACACTCTACAGGAGAGAGAGGACCTCACTGACCATAAGAGCTTACACTGTACAGGAGAGAGAGGACCTCACTGACCATAAGAGCTTACACTCTACAGGAGAGAGAGAGGACCTCACTGACCATAAGAGCTTACACTGTACAGGAGAGAGAGGACCTCACTGACCATAAGAGCTTACACTGTACAGGAGAGAGAGGACCTCACTGACCATAAGAGCTTACACTGTACAGGAGAGAGAGGACCTCACTGACCATAGAGCTTACACTCTACAGGAGAGAGAGGACCTCACTGACCATAAGAGCTTACACTGTACAGGAGAGAGAGGACCTCACTGACCATAAGAGCTTACACTGTACAGGAGAGAGAGAGGACCTCACTGACCATAAGAGCTTACACTCTACAGGAGAGAGAGAGGACCTCACTGACCATAAGAGCTTACACTGTACAGGAGAGAGAGGACCTCACTGACCATAAGAGCTTACACTCTACAGGAGAGAGAGGACCTCACTGACCATAAGAGCTTACACTGTACAGGAGAGAGAGAGGACCTCACTGACCATAAGAGCTTACACTGTACAGGAGAGAGAGGACCTCACTGACCATAAGAGCTTACACTCTACAGGAGAGAGAGAGGACCTCACTGACCATAAGAGCTTACACTGTACAGGAGAGAGAGGACCTCACTGACCATAAGAGCTTACACTGTACAGGAGAGAGAGAGGACCTCACTGACCATAAGAGCTTACACTCTACAGGAGAGAGAGGACCTCACTGACCATAAGAGCTTACACTGTACAGGAGAGAGAGGACCTCACTGACCATAAGAGCTTACACTGTACAGGAGAGAGAGGACCTCACTGACCATAAGAGCTTACACTGTACAGGAGAGAGAGGACCTCACTGACCATAAGAGCTTACACTCTACAGGAGAGAGAGGACCTCACTGACCATAAGAGCTTACACTGTACAGGAGAGAGAGGACCTCACTGACCATAAGAGCTTACACTCTACAGGAGAGAGAGAGGACCTCACTGACCATAAGAGCTTACACTGTACAGGAGAGAGAGAGGACCTCACTGACCATAAGAGCTTACACTGTACAGGAGAGAGAGGACCTCACTGACCATAGAGCTTACACTCTACAGGAGAGAGAGGACCTCACTGACCATAGAGCTTACACTCTACAGGAGAGAGAGGACCTCACTGACCATAAGAGCTTACACTGTACAGGAGAGAGAGGACCTCACTGACCATAAGAGCTTACACTGTACAGGAGAGAGAGAGGACCTCACTGACCATAAGAGCTTACACTCTACAGGAGAGAGAGGACCTCACTGACCATAAGAGCTTACACTGTACAGGAGAGAGAGGACCTCACTGACCATAAGAGCTTACACTGTACAGGAGAGAGAGGACCTCACTGACCATAAGAGCTTACACTCTACAGGAGAGAGAGGACCTCACTGACCATAAGAGCTTACACTGTACAGGAGAGAGAGGACCTCACTGACCATAAGAGCTTACACTGTACAGGAGAGAGAGGACCTCACTGACCATAAGAGCTTACACTCTACAGGAGAGAGAGGACCTCACTGACCATAAGAGCTTACACTGTACAGGAGAGAGAGGACCTCACTGACCATAAGAGCTTACACTGTACAGGAGAGAGAGGACCTCACTGACCATAAGAGCTTACACTCTACAGGAGAGAGAGGACCTCACTGACCATAAGAGCTTACACTGTACAGGAGAGAGAGGACCTCACTGACCATAAGAGCTTACACTCTACAGGAGAGAGAGGACCTCACTGACCATAAGAGCTTACACTGTACAGGAGAGAGAGGACCTCACTGACCATAAGAGCTTACACTGTACAGGAGAGAGAGGACCTCACTGACCATAAGAGCTTACACTGTACAGGAGAGAGAGGACCTCACTGACCATAAGAGCTTACACTCTACAGGAGAGAGAGGACCTCACTGACCATAAGAGCTTACACTGTACAGGAGAGAGAGGACCTCACTGACCATAAGAGCTTACACTGTACAGGAGAGAGAGGACCTCACTGACCATAAGAGCTTACACTCTACAGGAGAGAGAGGACCTCACTGACCATAAGAGCTTACACTGTACAGGAGAGAGAGGACCTCACTGACCATAAGAGCTTACACTCTACAGGAGAGAGAGGACCTCACTGACCATAAGAGCTTACACTGTACAGGAGAGAGAGAGACCTCACTGACCATAAGAGCTTACACTCTACAGGAGAGAGAGGACCTCACTGACCATAAGAGCTTACACTGTACAGGAGAGAGAGGGACCTCACTGACCATAAGAGCTTACACTGTACAGGAGAGAGAGGACCTCACTGACCATAAGAGCTTACACTCTACAGGAGAGAGAGGGACCTCACTGACCATAAGAGCTTACACTGTACAGGAGAGAGAGAGGACCTCACTGACCATAAGAGCTTACACTCTACAGGAGAGAGAGGACCTCACTGACCATAAGAGCTTACACTCTACAGGAGAGAGAGGACCTCACTGACCATAAGAGCTTACACTGTACAGGAGAGAGAGGACCTCACTGACCATAAGAGCTTACACTGTACAGGAGAGAGAGAGGACCTCACTGACCATAAGAGCTTACACTGTACAGGAGAGAGAGGACCTCACTGACCATAAGAGCTTACACTGTACAGGAGAGAGAGGACCTCACTGACCATAAGAGCTTACACTGTACAGGAGAGAGAGGACCTCACTGACCATAAGAGCTTACACTCTACAGGAGAGAGAGAGACCTCACTGACCATAAGAGCTTACACTCTACAGGAGAGAGAGGACCTCACTGACCATAAGAGCTTACACTGTACAGGAGAGAGAGGACCTCACTGACCATAAGAGCTTACACTGTACAGGAGAGAGAGGACCTCACTGACCATAAGAGCTTACACTGTACAGGAGAGAGAGGACCTCACTGACCATAAGAGCTTACACTCTACAGGAGAGAGAGGACCTCACTGACCATAAGAGCTTACACTGTACAGGAGAGAGAGGACCTCACTGACCATAAGAGCTTACACTGTACAGGAGAGAGAGGACCTCACTGACCATAAGAGCTTACACTGTACAGGAGAGAGAGGACCTCACTGACCATAAGAGCTTACACTGTACAGGAGAGAGGACCTCACTGACCATAAGAGCTTACACTGTACAGGAGAGAGAGGACCTCACTGACCATAAGAGCTTACACTGTACAGGAGAGAGAGAGGACCTCACTGACCATAAGAGCTTACACTGTACAGGAGAGAGAGAGGACCTCACTGACCATAAGAGCTTACACTGTACAGGAGAGAGGGACCTCACTGACCATAAGAGCTTACACTGTACAGGAGAGAGAGGACCTCACTGACCATAAGAGCTTACACTGTACAGGAGAGAGAGGACCTCACTGACCATAAGAGCTTACACTCTACAGGAGAGAGAGGACCTCACTGACCATAAGAGCTTACACTCTACAGGAGAGAGAGGACCTCACTGACCATAAGAGCTTACACTGTACAGGAGAGAGAGGACCTCACTGACCATAAGAGCTTACACTGTACAGGAGAGAGAGGACCTCACTGACCATAAGAGCTTACACTCTACAGGAGAGAGGACCTCACTGACCATAAGAGCTTACACTGTACAGGAGAGAGGGGACCTCACTGACCATAAGAGCTTACACTGTACAGGAGAGAGAGGACCTCACTGACCATAAGAGCTTACACTCTACAGGAGAGAGAGGACCTCACTGACCATAAGAGCTTACACTGTACAGGAGAGATGACCTCACTGACCATAAGAGCTCTTCACACCATGCAGAAGATGGAACCAAGTTAAAGCAGTGCCATGGGCCCTATTTGCTCCTTCATATTGGCTATAATTGAAGGTCCTCAGAACTAAATGAAGCCAACTGGAGAGCCTTTGTAGAGGTGGATGGTAGAGTGAGTGTTTCCGGTTATCTGTCTTGTCCCCGATCTATCCCTCTGTGTCTCATCAGCTTCGTAGAGTAGAGCTCCCTGGTCTCCATTCCTTCTCTTCATGTTGAAGGATTCCCCAGGGTCTGGTGCCTCCAGGAGAAGGACGGGATCTCCACAGCGTCTAAGTGCTGCTGTTAATTAGTCAGCTCATTAATTTACTAAGATCAGTGAGAGAGGCCTGGGGACAGAATGACGACGAGAGGAAACTAGGACATGGCCACAAACTCTCTGCAGCTTTTTCTGGAAATGAACCTAACGGTTGTTTTTGTGAAAGTTTACAAAACCTGAAATTCTTGATTCTGAGTTTTAAAGACATCTGGGAATGATGGCAGGTGAGGATAATGCCCATTGTCCCATCATGAGTGGTGTTCTCCTGTGTGACTGGAGTCCTACATCAGGGTGGCTGATAACTGATGGCAGTGGTTGAGATGACTCCCCCGTAACGATATGTTGTTCTCATGCCCCCCCCCCCCACGCCATTAAACTCTGTATCTTGTTTAGCGTGACGTTGTGCACTGACGAGGAGGTGATTGTCAGGAAGGAATGCTTCTGTATGAGGACGAGCGATGGCATTAATAATCTCTGCTCCCTAAACTGCCGAGGAGATCACCACATGTAATAAATGTGGTCTCCTTCACTGTCGAGCAGACAACTTCCTTCCTGACAATCGTAATGCTCATCTGTAAGTAGTTTTGGGTGATATTCCATGGTATTAGGAAACAGCGATATTCGTATCCTCCGTACGGTGGAACGTCTCCTTGTATCCTCCGTACGGTGGAACGTCTCCTTGTATCCTCCGTACGGTGGAACGTCTCCTTGTATCCTCCGTACGGTGGAACGACTCCTTGTATCCTCCGTACGGTGGAACGTCTCCTTGTATCCTCCGTACGGTGGAACGTCTCCTTGTATCCTCCGTACGGTGGAACGTCTCCTTGTATCCTCCGTACGGTGGAACGTCTCCCTGTATCCTCCGTGCGGTGGAACGTCTCCTTGTATCCTCCGTACGGTGGAACGTCTCCTTGTATCCTCCGTACGGTGGAACGTCTCCTTGTATCCTCCGTACGGTGGAACGTCTCCTTGTATCCTCCGTACGGTGGAACGACTCCCTGTATCCTCCGTCCGGTGGAACGTCTCCCTGTATCCTCCGTCCGGTGGAACGTCTCCCTGTATCCTCCGTACGGTGGAACGTCTCCCTGTATCCTCCGTACGGTGGAACGTCTCCCTGTATCCTCCGCTGACGGTGGAACGTCTCCTTGTATCCTCCGTACGGTGGAACGCCTCCTTGTATCCTCCGTACGGTGGAACGTCCTCCTTGTATCTCTCCGTCGACGGTGGAACGCCTCCTGTATCCTCCGTCCGGTGGAACGTCTCCCTGTATCCTCCGTCCGGTGGAACGTCTCCCTGTATCCTCCGTACGGTGGAACGTCTCCTTGTATCTTCCGTACGGTGGAACGTCTCCTTGTATCCTCCGTACGGTGGAACGTCTCCCTGTATCCTCCGTCCGGTGGAACGTCTCCTTGTATCCTCCGTACGGTGGAACGTCTCCCTGTATCCTCCGTACGGTGGAACGTCTCCCTGTATCCTCCGTACGGTGGAACGTCTCCCTGTATCCTCCGTACGGTGGAACGTCTCCCTGTATCCTCCGTACGGTGGAACGTCTCCCTGTATCCTCCGTACGGTGGAACGTCTCCCTGTATCCTCCGTACGGTGGAACGTCTCCCTGTATCCTCCGTACGGTGGAACGTCTCTCCTTACGGCCTCAAGTATTTTTCTTCTAAATGGGTACTTATGGCCATATATACATATTATCTTGGGAATAGTTTTGGTCTCGTCAACCCCACCTGCAGGTCTACCCTGTAATATGGCCCAGCTCTATGTATGGGTGGTCAGTCATGCCCGTAGTCTTACCTTGTGCCGCGTCTAGTTGGTTCTCTCTGGAGGAGACAAATGGGGAGCTCGGTGCCTCCTCAAACCTGATGATAGTGACCTTTTGATGTCAAGCTGGAGACTGCTATGAACCTCTCCGGACTCTCTGTCAGGCGCATCGCCAGCGCTCCACAGGTGCCATCAGGTATTAGTGTCCGCCATTACTGGGCATATTCTGGATGTTGCTGTAGTTCAGAGATATCGTGAACAGTATCTCTGAACAGATTCCTTCCCCAAAAACTCTGTTCCTGAAAATGAAAAATTCATGTGTCTGTGGCTCAGAGGTGGACAGATGGAAAATACCTCGTCTGACAAAAATGTTCTGTAGATAAAAGCTGGAGAGCGCTGAGCCATGGCGTCCCCTTCTGATCCAGCCATACACGGAAGGTACTTCCCGACCATCCCTTGAAGATGTGCTTGATGCTTGTCAGCAGTAAGTGGCCTCTGTCTCTCCTCCTGTCACGTACTTACCTGTCCGTTCTCTGGCGGTGAGCAAAAAGTCTCTTTGGCAGCCCAGACCCCTTAAAGAGGACCTTTCATCAGTCTAAAAAATGTGTACTAAGTGTGCTGACATGGAGAGCGGCGCCCAGGGATCTCCCTGCACGCACTATTATCCCTGGGCCCCGCTGCGTTCGCCCGGTATGGGCTCCGGTATCCTCTGGGACTTGGTTATGCTAGGTGGAGCCTAGTACACTTGGTTATAGTAGGCGTATCCCAGGCTGTAGCGCTGGCCAATAGCAGCGCACAGCTCATATCCAGTTTTTTTTTTTCTCCCAGGCTGTGAGCTGAGCGCTGCGATTGGCCAGCGTTACAGCCTGGGATACGCCTACTATAACCAAGTGATACTAGGCTCCGCCTAGTATAACCAAGTCCCAGAGGATACCGGAGCCTATACCGGGCGAACGCAGCGGCGCCCAGGGATAATAGTGCGTGCAGGGAGATCCCTGGGCGCCGCTCTCCATTTCAGCACACTTAGTACACATTTTTTAGACTGATGAAAGGTCCTCTTTAAGGACGGTGCCAATTTTCACCTTAAAGGGGTTATCTAAGACCTATAATGCCCCCTCCCCCATACCCGGGCCCCTCGCACAGATGGTACTTGCCTCGCTCCCCGGCACCCACGTCGCTTCTGATGCCAGCACGGCCACCGCTACATCTCCCCGTCACCTGGCTTACATGTGGCCCTAATCTTTATAAACCCCTTACATGTGGCCCTAATCTTATAAGTAGGGGTTTATAAGATTAGGGCCACATGTAAGGGGTTTATAAGAATAGGGCCACATGTAAGGGGTTTATAAGAATAGGGCCACATGTAAGGGGTTTATAAGATTAGGGCCACATGTAAGGGGTTTATAAGATTAGGGCCATGTAAGGGGTTTATAAGAATAGGCCACATGTAAGGGGTTTATAAGATTAGGCCACATGTAAGGGGTTTATAAGATTAGGGCCACATGTAAGGGGTTTATAAGAATAGGGCCACATGTAAGGGGTTTATAAGATTAGGGCCACATGTAAGGGTTTATAAGATTAGGGCCACATGTAAGGGGTTTATAAGATTAGGGCCACATGTAAGGGGTTTATAAGAATAGGGCCACATGTAAGGGGTTTATAAGATTAGGGCCACATGTAAGGGGTTTATAAGATTAGGGCCACATGTAAGGGGTTTATAAGATTAGGGCCACATGTAAGGGGTTTATAAGAATAGGGCTACATGTAAGGGGTTTATAAGAATAGGGCCACATGTAAGGGGTTTATAAGATTAGGGCCACATGTAAGGGGTTTATAAGATTAGGGCCACATGTAAGGGGTTTATAAGAATAGGGCCACATGTAGGGGCTTTATAAGATTAGGGCCACATGTAAGGGGTTTATAAGATTAGGGCCACATGTAGGGGCTTTATAAGAGTAGGGCCACATGTAAGGGGTTTATAAGATTAGGGCCACATGTAAGGGGTTTATAAGATTAGGGCCACATGTAAGGGGTTTATAAGAATAGGGCCACATGTAAGGGGTTTATAAGATTAGGGCCACATGTAAGGGTTTATAAGATTAGGGCCACATGTAAGGGGTTTATAAGATTAGGGCCACATGTAAGGGGTTTATAAGAATAGGGCCATGTAAGGGGTTTATAAGATTAGGCCACATGTAAGGGGTTTATAAGATTAGGGCCACATGTAAGGGGTTTATAAGATTAGGCCACATGTAAGGGGTTTATAAGAATAGGGCTACATGTAAGGGGTTTATAAGAATAGGGCCACATGTAAGGGGTTTATAAAGATTAGGGCCACATGTAAGGGGTTTATAAGATTAGGGCCACATGTAAGGGGTTTATAAGAATAGGGCCACATGTAGGGGCTTTATAAGATTAGGGCCACATGTAAGGGGTTTATAAGTAGGGCCACATGTAGGGGCTTTATAAGATAGGGCCACATGTAAGGGTTTATAAGATTAGGGCCACATGTAAGGGGTTTATAAACCCCCTACATGTAGCCCTAATCTTATAAAACCCTTACATGTAGCCCTAATCTTATAAAGCCCCTACATGTGGCCCTAATATTATAAAGCCCCTACATGTGGCCCTCGTCTTTCCCCTGCCATACAGCGGGGCCCCGGAGCACTATGCGCATCTGAGGCCCAATGTAGTGATTTTCGTATCTTGTGCTGATGACTGTAGAGGCTCCGGGATGAAACAATAAATGGCCCCCGAGAAGTGACCTCATATCGGAAACAACACCCCCAAGGTATTTATTAGGGGGACGAGTCATCTATTTGAAGGTATTTTTGCAGAAATTAATGTGCTCTGTGCAAAGTGAAAATTGCCCCTTTTTCACAGATATGGGGCAGTATGGTGGCTCAGTGGTTAGTGGTGGTGGGCAGCACAATGGCTCAGTGGGTTCAAATCCGACCATGGATAACATCTGCATGGAGTTTGTATGTTCTCGCAGAAATTAATCTGTTTTCGCCGGTTTCCTCCCACACTCCAAAGACTTAAGGATAGGGACCTCAGATTGTGAGCCCCATTGGGGGCAAAGCGATGTTATGTGGATAACTGTACAGTGCTGTGCAATATGTCAGTGTTATGTAGGTGATGAGAATGTCTGTACAGCGCTGTGGAATATATCAGTGATATAGAAGTAGTGAGAATGTCTGTACAGCGCTGTGGAATATGTCAGTGTTATGTAGGTGATGAGAATGTCTGTACAGCGCTGTGGAATATATAAGTGATATAAGTGATGAGAATGTCTGTACAGCGCTGTGCAATATGTCAGTGTTATGTAGGTGATGAGAATGTCTGTACAGCGCTGTGGAATATATCAGTGATATAGAAGTAGTGAGAATGTCTGTACAGTGCTGTGCAATATGTCAGTGATATATAAGTGATGAGAATGTCTGTACAGGGCTGTGGAATATGTCAGCTCTATATAAGTGATGAGAATGTCTGTACAGCGCTGTGGAATATATCAGTGATATAGAAGTAGTGAGAATGTCTGTACAGTGCTGTGGAATATGTCAGTGATATATAAGTGATGAGAATGTCTGTACAGTGCTGTGGAATATGTCAGTGATATATAAGTGATGAGAATGTCTGTACAGTGCTGTGGAATATATCAGTGATATAGAAGTAGTGAGAATGTCTGTACAGTGCTGTGGAATATGTCAGTGATATATAAGTGATGAGAATGTCTGTACAGTGCTGTGGAATATGTCAGTGATATATAAGTGATGAGAATGTCTGTACAGTGCTGTGCAATATGTCAGTGATATATAAGTGATGAGAATGTCTGTACAGCGCTGTGGAATATGTCAGTGATATATAAGTGATGAGAATGTCTGTACAGCGCTGTGGAATATGTCAGTGATATATAAGTGATGAGAATGTCTGTACAGCGCTGTGGAATATGTCAGTGATATATAAGTGATGAGAATGTCTGTACAGCGCTGTGGAATATGTCAGTGATATATAAGTGATGAGAATGTCTGTACAGCGCTGTGGAATATGTCAGTGTTATATAAGTGATGAGAATGTCTGTACAGCGCTGTGGAATATGTCAGTGATATATAAGTGATGAGAATGTCTGTACAGCGCTGTGGAATATGTCAGTGATATATAAGTGATGAGAATGTCTGTACAGCGCTGTGGAATATGTCAGTGATATATAAGTGATGAGAATGTCTGTACAGCGCTGTGGAATATGTCAGTGATATATAAGTGATGAGAATGTCTGTACAGCGCTGTGGAATATGTCAGTGATATATAAGTGATGAGAATGTCTGTACAGCGCTGTGGAATATGTCAGTGATATATAAGTGATGAGAATGTCTGTACAGCGCTGTGGAATATGTCAGTGATATATAAGTGATGAGAATGTCTGTACAGCGCTGTGGAATATGTCAGTGATATATAAGTGATGAGAATGTCTGTACAGCGCTGTGGAATATGTCAGTGATATATAAGTGATGAGAATGTCTGTACAGCGCTGTGGAATATGTCAGTGATATATAAGTGATGAGAATGTCTGTACAGCGCTGTGGAATATGTCAGTGATATATAAGTGATGAGAATGTCTGTACAGCGCTGTGGAATATGTCAGTGATATATAAGTGATGAGAATGTCTGTACAGCGCTGTGGAATATGTCAGTGATATATAAGTAGATGAGAATGTCTGTACAGCGCTGTGGAATATGTCAGTGATATATAAGTGATGAGAATGTCTGTACAGCGCTGTGGAATATATCAGTGATATATAAGTGATGAGAATGTCTGTACAGCGCTGTGGAATATGTCAGTGATATATAAGTGATGAGAATGTCTGTACAGCGCTGTGGAATATGTCAGTGATATATAAGTGATGAGAATGTCTGTACAGCGCTGTGGAATATGTCAGTGATATATAAGTGATGAGAATGTCTGTACAGTGCTGTGGAATATGTCAGTGATATATAAGTGATGAGAATGTCTGTACAGCGCTGTGGAATATATCAGTGATATATAAGTAATGAGAATGTCTGTACAGCGCTGTGGAATATATCAGTGATATATAAGTGATGAGAATGTCTGTACAGTGCTGTGGAATATGTCAGTGATATATACGTGATGAGAATGTCTGTACAGCACTCATCTTATATATCACTGACATATTCCACAGCGCTATACAGACATTCTCATCACTTATATATCACTGACATATTCCACAGCGCTGTACAGACATTCTCATCACTTATATATCACTGACATATTCCACAGCGCTGTACAGACATTCTCATCACTTATATATCACTGACATATTCCACAGCACTGTACAGACATTCTCATCACTTATATATCACTGACATATTCCACAGCGCTGTACAGACATTCTCATCACTTATATATCACTGACATATTCCACAGCACTGTACAGACATTCTCATCACTTATATATCACTGACATATTCCACAGCGCTGTACAGACATTCTCATCCCTTATATATCACTGACATATTCCACAGCGCTGTACAGACATTCTCATCACTTATATATCACTGACATATTCCACAGCGCTGTACAGACATTCTCATCACTTATATATCACTGACATATTCCACAGCGCTGTACAGACATTCTCATCACTTATATATCACTGACATATTCCACAGCGCTGTACAGACATTCTCATCACTTATATATCACTGACATATTCCACAGCGCTGTACAGACATTCTCATCACTTATATATCACTGACATATTCCACAGCGCTGTACAGACATTCTCATCACTTATATATCACTGACATATTCCACAGCGCTGTACAGACATTCTCATCACTTATATATCACTGACATATTCCACAGCGCTGTACAGACATTCTCATCACTTATATATCACTGACATATTCCACAGCGCTGTACATATACTCTCATCACTTATATATCACTGACATATTCCACAGCGCTGTACAGACATTCTCATCCCTTATATATCAATGACATATTCCACAGCGCTGTACAGACATTCTCATGACTTATATATCACTGACATATTCCACAGAGCTGTACAGACATTCTCATCACTTATATATCACTGACATATTCCACAGCGCTGTACAGACATTCTCATCACTTATTTATCGCTGACATATTCCACAGCGCTGTACAGACATTCTCATCACTTATATATCACTGACATATTCCACAGCGCTGTACAGACATTCTCATGACTTATATATCACTGACATATTCCACAGCGCTGTACAGACATTCTCATCACTTATATATCACTGACATATTCCACAGCGCTGTACAGACATTCTCATCACTTATATATCACTGACATATTCCACAGCACTGTACAGACATTCTCATCACTTATATATCACTGACATATTCCACAGCGCTGTACAGACATTCTCATCACTTATATATCACTGACATATTCCACAGCGCTGTACAGACATTCTCATCCCTTATCGTATATATCACTGACATATTCCACAGCACTGTACAGACATTCTCATCCCTTATATATCAATGACATATTCCACAGCTCTGTACAGACATTCTCATCCCTTATATATCACTGACATATTCCACAGCGCTGTACAGACATTCTCATCACTTATATATCACTGACATATTCCACAGCGCTGTACAGACATTCTCATCACTTATATATCACTGACATATTCTGCAGAGCTGTACAGACATTCTCATCACTTATATATCGCTGACATATTCCACAGCGATGTACAGATATTCTCTTCCCTTATATATCGCTGACATATTCCACAGCGCTGTACAGACATTCTCATGAGTTATATATCACTGACCTATTCCACAGCGCTGTACAGACATTCTCATCACTTATATATCACTGACATATTCCACAGCGCTGTACAGACATTCTCATCACTTATATATCACTGACATATTCCACAGCGCTGTACAGACATTCTCATCACTTATATATCACTGACATATTCCACAGCGCTGTACAGACATTCTCATCACTTATATATCACTGACATATTCCACAGCGCTGTACAGACATTCTCATCACTTATATATCACTGACATATTCCACAGCGCTGTACAGACATTCTCATCACTTATATATCACTGACATATTCCACAGCGCTGTACAGACATTCTCATCACTTATATATCACTGACATATTCCACAGCGCTGTACAGACATTCTCATCACTTATATATCACTGACATATTCCACAGCGCTGTACAGACATTCTCATCACTTATATATCACTGACATATTCCACAGCGCTGTACAGACATTCTCATCACTTATATATCACTGACATATTCCACAGCGCTGTACAGACATTCTCATCACTTATATATCACTGACATATTCCACAGCGCTGTACAGACATTCTCATCACTTATATATCACTGACATATTCCACAGCGCTGTACAGACATTCTCATCACTTATATATCACTGACATATTCCACAGCGCTGTACAGACATTCTCATCACTTATATATCACTGACATATTCCACAGCGCTGTACAGACATTCTCATCACTTATATATCACTGACATATTCCACAGCGCTGTACAGATATTCTCATCACTTATATATCACTGACATATTCCACAGCGCTGTACAGACATTCTCATCACTTATATATCACTGACATATTCCACAGCGCTGTACAGACATTCTCATCACTTATATATCACTGACATATTCCACAGCGCTGTACAGACATTCTCATCACTTATATATCACTGACATATTCCACAGCGCTGTACAGACATTCTCATCACTTATATATCACTGACATATTCCACAGCGCTGTACAGACATTCTCATCCCTTATATATCACTGACATATTCCACAGCGCTGTACAGACATTCTCATCACTTATATATCACTGACATATTCCACAGCGCTGTACAGACATTCTCATCACTTATATATCACTGACATATTCCACAGCGCTGTACAGACATTCTCATCACTTATATATCACTGACATATTCCACAGCGCTGTACAGACATTCTCATCACTTATATATCACTGACATATTCCACAGCGCTGTACAGACATTCTCATCACTTATATATCACTGACATATTCCACAGCGCTGTACAGACATTCTCATCACTTATATATCACTGACATATTCCACAGCGCTGTACAGACATTCTCATCACTTATATATCACTGACATATTCCACAGCGCTGTACAGACATTCTCATCACTTATATATCACTGACATATTCCACAGCGCTGTACAGACATTCTCATCACTTATATATCACTGACATATTCCACAGCGCTGTACAGACATTCTCATCACTTATATATCACTGACATATTCCACAGCGCTGTACAGACATTCTCATCCCTTATATATCACTGACATATTCCACAGCGCTGTACAGACATTCTCATCACTTATATATCACTGACATATTCCACAGCGCTGTACAGACATTCTCATCACTTATATATCACTGACATATTCCACAGCGCTGTACAGACATTCTCATCACTTATATATCACTGACATATTCCACAGCGCTGTACAGACATTCTCATCACTTATATATCACTGACATATTCCACAGCGCTGTACAGACATTCTCATCACTTATATATCACTGACATATTCCACAGCGCTGTACAGACATTCTCATCACTTATATATCACTGACATATTCCACAGCGCTGTACAGACATTCTCATCACTTGTATATCACTGACATATTCCACAGCGCTGTACAGACATTCTCATCACTTATATATCACTGACATATTCCACAGCGCTGTACAGACATTCTCATCACTTATATATCACTGACATATTCCACAGCGCTGTACAGACATTCTCATCACTTATATATCACTGACATATTCCACAGCGCTGTACAGACATTCTCATCACTTATATATCACTGACATATTCCACAGCGCTGTACAGACATTCTCATCACTGATATATCACTGACATATTCCACAGCGCTGTACAGACATTCTCATCACTTGTATATCACTGACATATTCCACAGCGCTGTACAGACATTCTCATCACTTATATATCACTGACATATTCCACAGCGCTGTACAGACATTCTCATCACTTATATATCACTGACATATTACACAGCGTTCAGTATAGAACGGCAGGGGGCGTGATGACCAGTATAGAACGGCAGGGGGCCTGATGACTAGTATAGAACGGCAGGGGGCGTGATGACCAGTATAGAACTGCAGGGGGCGTGATGACCAGGATAGAACAGCAGGGGGCGTGATGACCAGGATAGAGCAGCAGGGGGTGTGATGACCAGGATTGAACAGCAGGGGGTGTGATGACCAGTATAGAACAGCAGGGGGCGTGATGACCAGTATAGAACGGCAGGGGGCGTGATGACCAGTATAGAACAGCAGGGGGCGTGATGACCAGTATAGAACAGCAGGGGGTGTGATGACCAGGATAGAACAGCAGGGGGTGTGATGACCAGTATTGAACAGCAGGGGGCGTGATGACCAGTATAGAACAGCAGGGGGCGTGATGACCAGGATAGAACAGCAGGGGGCGTGATGACCAGGATAGAACAGCAGGGGGCGTGATGACCAGGATAGAACAGCAGGGGCGTGATGACCAGGATAGAACAGCAGGGGGTGTGATGACCAGGATAGAACAGCAGGGGGCGTGATGACCAGGATAGAACAGCAGGGGGCGTGATGACCAGGATAGAACAGCAGGGGGTGTGATGACCAGGATAGAACAGCAGGGGGCGTGATGACCAGGATAGAACAGCAGGGGGCGTGATGACCAGGATAGAACAGCAGTGGGTGTGATGACCAGGATAGAACAGCAGGGGGTGTGATGACCAGGATAGAACAGCAGGGGGTGTGATGACCAGTATAGAACAGCAGGGGGCGTGATGACCAGTATAGAACAGCAGGGGGCGTGATGACCAGTATAGAACAGCAGGGGGCGTGATGACCAGTATAGAACAGCAGGGGGTGTGATGACCAGGATAGAACAGCAGGGGGCGTGATGACCAGTATAGAACAGCAGGGGTGTGATGACCAGGATAGAACAGCAGGGGGTGTGATGACCAGGATAGAACAGCAGGGGTGTGATGACCAGGATAGAACAGCAGGGGGTGTGATGACCAGGATAGAACAGCAGGGGGTGTGATGACCAGTATAGAACAGCAGGGGGTGTGATGACCAGGATAGAACAGCAGGGGGTGTGATGACCAGGATAGAACAGCAGGGGGCGTGATGACCAGTATAGAACAGCAGGGGGCGTGATGACCAGTATAGAACAGCAGGGGGCGTGATGACCAGTATAGAACAGCAGGGGGCGTGATGACCAGGATAGAACAGCAGGGGGCGTGATGACCAGGATAGAACAGCAGGGGGCGTGATGACCAGGATAGAACAGCAGGGGGTGTGATGACCAGTATAGAACAGCAGGGGGTGTGATGACCAGGATAGAACAGCAGGGGGCGTGATGACCAGGATAGAACAGCAGGGGGCGTGATGACTAGGATAGAACAGCAGGGGGTGTGATGACCAGTATAGAACAGCAGGGGGTGTGATGACCAGGATAGAACAGCAGGGGGCGTGATGACCAGGATAGAACAGCAGGGGCGTGATGACCAGGATAGAACAGCAGGGGCGTGATGACCAGGATAGAACAGCAGGGGGCGTGATGACCAGGATAGAACAGCAGGGGGCGTGATGACCAGTATAGAACAGCAGGGGGCGTGATGACCAGTATAGAACAGCAGGGGGTGTGATGACCAGTATAGAACAGCAGGGGGCGTGATGACCAGGATAGAACAGCAGGGGGTGTGATGACCAGGATAGAACAGCAGGGGGTGTGATGACCAGGATAGAACAGCAGGGGGTGTGATGACCAGTATAGAACAGCAGCGGGTGTGATGACCAGGATAGAACAGCAGGGGGTGTGATGACCAGGATAGAACAGCAGGGGGCGTGATGACCAGGATAGAACAGCAGGGGACGCGATGACCAGGATAGAACAGCAGGGGCGTGATGACCAGGATAGAACAGCAGGGGGCGTGATGACCAGGATAGAACAGCAGGGGGTGTGATGACCAGGATAGAACAGCAGGGGGTGTGATGACCAGGATAGAACAGCAGGGGGCGTGATGACCAGGATAGAACAGCAGGGGGCGTGATGACCAGGATAGAACAGCAGGGGGTGTGATGCCCAGTATAGAACAGCAGGGGGCGTGATGACCAGGATAGAACAGCAGGGGGCGTGATGACCAGTATAGAACAGCAGGGGGCGTGATGACCAGGATAGAACAGCAGGGGGTGTGATGACCAGGATAGAACAGCAGGGGGTGTGATGACCAGGATAGAACAGCAGGGGGCGTGATGACCAGGATAGAACAGCAGGGGGTGTGATGACCAGGATAGAACAGCAGGGGGCGTGATGACCAGGATAGAACAGCAGGGGGTGTGATGACCAGGATAGAACAGCAGGGGGTGTGATGACCAGTATAGAACAGAAGGGGGCGTGATGACCAGTATAGAACAGCAGGGGGCGTGATGACCAGTATAGAACAGCAGGGGGTGTGATGACCAGGATAGAACAGCAGGGGGCGTGATGACCAGTATAGAACAGCAGGGGGTGTGATGACCAGGATAGAACAGCAGGGGGCGTGATGACCAGGATAGAACAGCAGGGGGCGTGATGACCAGGATAGAACAGCAGGGGGTGTGATGACTAGGATAGAACAGCAGGGGGCGTGATGACCAGGATGTAACAGCAGGGGGCGTGATGACCAGGATAGAGCAGCAGGGGGCGTGATGACTAGGATAGAACAGCAGGGGGTGTGATGACCAGTATAGAACAGCAGGGGGTGTGATGACCAGTATAGAACAGCAGGGGGTGTGATGACCAGGATAGAACAGCAGGGGGTGTGATGACCAGGATAGAACAGCAGGGGGCGTGATGACCAGGATAGAACAGCAGGGGTGTGATGACCAGGATAGAACAGCAGGGGGCGTGATGACCAGGATAGAACAGCAGGGGGTGTGATGACCAGGATAGAACAGCAGGGGGTGTGATGACCAGGATAGAACAGCAGGGGTGTGATGACCAGGATAGAACAGCAGGGGGTGTGATGACCAGGATAGAACAGCAGGGGGTGTGATGACCAGGATAGAACAGCAGGGGGTGTGATGACCAGGATAGAACAGCAGGGGGTGTGATGCCCAGTATAGAACAGCAGGGGGCGTGATGACCAGGATAGAACAGCAGGGGTGTGATGACCAGTATAGAACAGCAGGGGGCGTGATTACCAGTATAGAACAGCAGCGGGTGTGATGACCAGGATAGAACAGCAGGGGGCGTGATGACTAGTATAGAACAGCAGGGGGTGTGATGACCAGGATGGAACAGCAGGGGGCGTGGTGACTAGTATAGAACAGCAGGGGGTGTGATGACCAGTATAGAATATAGAACAGCAGGGGGTGTGATGACCAGGAGCAGGGGGCGTGATGACCAGGATAGAACAGCAGGGGGCGTGATGACCAGGATAGAACAGCAGGGGGTGTGATGACCAGGATAGAACAGCAGGGGGTGTGATGACCAGGATAGAACAGCAGGGGGTGTGATGCCCAGTATAGAACAGCAGGGGGCGTGATGACCAGGATAGAACAGCAGGGGGTGTGATGACCAGTATAGAACAGCAGGGGGTGTGATGCCCAGTATAGAACAGCAGGGGGCGTGATGACCAGGATAGACCAGCAGGGGGCGTGATGACCAGGATAGAACAGCAGGGGGCGTGATGACCAGGATAGACCAGCAGGGGGCGTGATGACCAGGATAGAACAGCAGGGGGTGTGATGACCAGGATAGAACAGCAGGGGGTGTGATGACTAGGATGGAACAGCAGGGGGCGTGATGACCAGGATGGAACAGCAGGGGGTGTGATGACCAGGATAGAACAGCAGGGGGCGTGATGACCAGGATAGAACAGCAGGGGGTGTGATGACCAGTATAGAACAGCAGGGGGTGTGATGACCAGTATAGAACAGCAGGGGGTGTGATGACCAGTATAGAACAGCAGGGGGCGTGATGACCAGGATAGAACAGCAGGGGGCGTGATGACCAGTATAGAACAGCAGGGGGCGTGATGCCCAGTATAGAACAGCAGGGGGCGTGATGACCAGGTTAGACCAGCAGGGGGCGTGATGACCAGGATAGAACAGCAGGGGGCGTGATGACCAGTATAGAACAGCAGGGGGTGTGATGACCAGGATAGAACAGCAGCGGGCGTGATGACCAGTATAGAACAGCAGGGGGCGTGATGACCAGTATAGAACAGCAGGGGGCGTGATGACCAGGATAGACCAGCAGGGGGCGTGATGACCAGGATAGAACAGCAGGGGGCGTGATGACCAGGATAGAACAGCAGGGGGCGTGATGACCAGGATAGAACAGCAGGGGGCGTGATGACCAGGATAGAACAGCAGGGGGCGTGATGACCAGGATAGAACAGCAGGGGGCGTGATGACCAGGATAGAACAGCAGGGGCGTGATGACCAGGATAGAACAGCAGGGGCGTGATGACCAGGATAGAACAGCAGGGGGCGTGATGACCAGGATAGAACAGCAGGGGGTGTGATGACCAGGATAGAACAGCAGGGGGCGTGATGACCAGTATAGAACAGCAGGGGGTGTGATGACCAGGATAGAACAGCAGGGGGTGTGATGACCAGGATAGAACAGCAGGGGGCGTGATGACCAGGATAGAACAGCAGGGGGTGTGATGACCAGGATAGAACAGCAGGGGGTGTGATGACCAGGATAGAACAGCAGGGGGTGTGATGACCAGGATAGAACAGCAGGGGGCGTGATGACCAGGATAGAACAGCAGGGGGTGTGATGACCAGGATAGAACAGCAGGGGGCGTGATGACCAGTATAGAACAGCAGGGGGCGTGATGACCAGGATAGAACAGCAGGGGGCGTGATGACCAGGATAGAACAGCAGGGGGCGTGATGACCAGGCTTGAACAGCAGGGGGTGTTATGACCAGGATAGAACAACAGGGGGTGTGATGACCAGGATAGAACAGCAGGGGGTGTGATGACCAGGATAGAACAGCAGGGGGCGTGATGACCAGGATAGAACAGCAGGGGGTGTGATGACCAGTATAGAACAGCAGTGGGTGTGATGACCAGGATAGAACAACAGGGGGTGTGATGACCAGGATAGAACAGCAGGGGGCGCGATGACCAGGATTGAACAGCAGGGGGTGTGATGACCAGGATAGAACAGCAGGGGGTGTGATGACCAGTATAGAACAGCAGGGGGTGTGATGACCAGGATAGAACAGCAGGGGGTATGATGACCAGGATAGAACAGCAGGGGGCGTGATGACCAGTATAGAACAGCAGGGGGCGTGATGACCAGGATAGAACAGCAGGGGGTGTGATGACCAGGATAGAACAGCAGGGGGTGTGATGACCAGGATAGAACAGCAGGGGGTGTGATGACCAGGATAGAACAGCAGGGGTGTGATGACCAGGATAGAACAGCAGGGGGTGTGATGACCAGGATAGAACAGCAGGGGGTGTGATGACCAGGATTGAACAGCAGGGGGTGTGATGACCAGGATAGAACAGCAGGGGGTGTGATGACCAGTATAGAACAGCAGGGGGTGTGATGACCAGGATAGAACAGCAGGGGGTGTGATGACCAGGATAGAACAGCAGGGGCGTGATGACCAGTATAGAACAGCAGGGGGTGTGATGACCAGGATGGAACAGCAGGGGGCGTGATGACCAGGATAGAACAGCAGGGGGCGTGATGACCAGGATAGAACAGCAGGGGGCGTGATGACCAGGATAGAACAGCAGGGGGTGTGATGACCAGGATAGAACAGCAGGGGGTGTGATGACCAGGATAGAACAGCAGGGGGCGTGATGACCAGGATAGAACAGCAGGGGGCGTGATGACCAGGATAGAACAGCAGGGGGTGTGATGACCAGGATAGAACAGCAGGGGCGTGATGACCAGGATAGAACAGCAGGGGCGTGATGACCAGGATAGAACAGCAGGGGGCGTGATGACCAGGATAGAACAGCAGGGGGTGTGATGACCAGGATAGAACAGCAGGGGCGTGATGACCAGTATAGAACAGCAGGGGCGTGATGACCAGTATAGAACAGCAGGGGGCGTGATGACCAGTATAGAACAGCAGGGGGCGTGATGACCAGGATAGAACAGCAGGGGGCGTGATGACCAGGATAGAACAGCAGGGGGTGTGATGACCAGGATAGAACAGCAGGGGCGTGATGACTAGTATAGAACAGCAGGGGGCGTGATGACCAGTATAGAACAGCAGGGGTGTGATGACCAGGATAGAACAGCAGGGGGCGTGATGACTAGTATAGAACAGCAGGGGGTGTGATGACCAGGATAGAACAGCAGGGGGCGTGATGACTAGTATAGAACAGCAGGGGGTGTGATGACCAGGATAGAACAGCAGGGGGTGTGATGACCAGGATAGAACAGCACGGGGCGTGATGACCAGGATAGAACAGCAGGGGGCGTGATGACCAGGATAGAACAGCAGGGGGCGTGATGACCAGTGATAGAACAGCAGGGGGCGTGATGACCAGGATAGAACAGCAGGGGGTGTGATGACCAGGATAGAACAGCAGGGGGCGTGATGACCAGTATAGAACAGCAGGGGGCGTGATGACCAGTATAGAACAGCAGGGGCGTGATGACCAGGATAGAACAGCAGGGGGCGTGATGACCAGGATAGAACAGCAGGGGGTGTGATGACCAGGATAGAACAGCAGGGGGCGTGATGACCAGTATAGAACAGCAGGGGGTGTGATGACCAGGATAGAACAGCAGGGGCGTGATGACCAGTATAGAACAGCAGGGGGTGTGATGACCAGGATAGAACAGCAGGGGGCGTGATGACCAGTATAGAACAGCAGGGGGTGTGATGACCAGGATGGAACAGCAGGGGGCGTGATGACCAGTATAGAACAGCAGGGGGTGTGATGACCAGGATAGAACAGCAGGGGGTGTGATGACCAGGATAGAACAGCAGGGGGCGTGATGACCAGGATAGAACAGCAGGGGGTGTGATGACCAGGATAGAACAGCAGGGGGCGTGATGACCAGGATAGAACAGCAGGGGGCGTGATGACCAGGATAGAACAGCAGGGGGTGTGATGACCAGGATAGAACAGCAGGGGGCGTGATGACCAGTATAGAACAGCAGGGGGCGTGATGACCAGGATAGAACAGCAGGGGGCGTGATGACCAGGATAGACCAGCAGGGGGCGTGATGACCAGGATAGAACAGCAGGGGGTGTGATGACCAGGATAGAACAGCAGGGGGCGTGATGACCAGTATAGAACAGCAGGGGGTGTGATGACCAGGATAGAACAGCAGGGGGCGTGATGACCAGTATAGAACAGCAGGGGGTGTGATGACCAGGATAGAACAGCAGGGGGTGTGATGACCAGGATAGAACAGCAGGGGCGTGATGACCAGGATAGAACAGCAGGGGGTGTGATGACCAGGATAGAACAGCAGGGGCGTGATGACCAGGATAGAACAGCAGGGGGCGTGATGACCAGGATAGAACAGCAGGGGTGTGATGACCAGGATAGAACAGCAGGGGGCGTGATGACCAGGATAGAACAGCAGGGGGCGTGATGACCAGGATAGAACAGCAGGGGCGTGATGACCAGGATAGAACAGCAGGGGGTGTGATGACCAGGATAGAACAGCAGGGGGTGTGATGACCAGGATAGAACAGCAGGGGGCGTGATGACCAGGATAGAACAGCAGGGGGCGTGATGACCAGGATAGAACAGCAGGGGCGTGATGACCAGGATAGAACAGCAGGGGGTGTGATGACCAGGATAGAACAGCAGGGGGCGTGATGACCAGGATAGAACAGCAGGGGGCGTGATGACCAGGATAGAACAGCAGGGGGCGTGATGACCAGTATAGAACAGCAGGGGCGTGATGACCAGGATAGAACAGCAGGGGTGTGATGACCAGGATAGAACAGCAGGGGGTGTGATGACCAGGATAGAACAGCAGGGGGTGTGATGACCAGGATAGAACAGCAGGGGGCGTGATGACTAGGATAGAACAGCAGGGGGTGTGATGACCAGGATAGAACAGCAGTGGGCGTGATGACCAGTATAGAACAGCAGGGGGTGTGATGACCAGGATAGAACAGCAGGGGCGTGATGACCAGGATAGAACAGCAGGGGCGTGATGACCAGGATAGAACAGCAGGGGGCGTGATTACCAGGACAGAACAGCAGGGGGTGTGATGACCAGGATAGAACAGCAGGGGGTGTGATGACCTGGATAGAACAGCAGGGGGTATGATGACCAGGATAGAACAGCAGGGGGTGTGATGACCAGGATAGAACAGCAGGGGGTGTGATGACCAGGATAGAACAGCAGGGGCGCCAGCAGTGATGTCATTAAACAGGCTCAGGTTTATGGAATGATTTTAGTGATTCGCGTGGCTTCTGCCCGCTTTTTCGGACACTTGGGCTGTTTGTGTGGCTGTAATGAGCGGGCGGCCCCTTGAGGAAGGTATTTGTGGGGGGGGTTGGGTCTTTGGCTCCCCTCATGCCCGGGCATGGTGCTGTTTGCAGTGGGTTCGCCGTTTTCGTGGCTGCGCGTCTAGCGGCCTCTCCCTGTACAACCTGTTCTTCTGGCCCATGTTCCGACATGTAGCAGGACAGAGTGCATCTTCCAGAGGTGCGCCTCCCCTCCCTGCTGCTGTCAGTGCTCCGCTCCCAGTTTTATGTCTCTCATCTCGCTGGTTTCAGAAATGGTCTTGGGTCGGCGCCTGTGTGGTGCGCTCTATTCTTCTGCCTGCTGTGTGCCATGAGAACCTAGTGTGGACTTAAGATAGACTTGTCCTCTGGAAGCAATGGAGCCCTCCGCTGCCAGTCTGAAGACTACTGCAGATCCTTCCACCGCACAAGCTGTACAAGCCGCCATTCATGCAGCCAAGCAGCAAAAACGTCGGCCCAAAAGCCTCTGCTCAGTGGGCAATGGCAGCACAAGCGCCAAAAGAGACACAAGTTCGAGTTCCCTGGGGGGGTTGCTCAACCTCCTGAGACAAAGGTCCGGAAAGAAGTGCGAGACCATGGGAGCTGGACAGGACTATAAACCAAGTAATGGCACGAGTCCATCCCGACCTCTGAGTATGAGTGTCCTGGACATAAACCGGCTTGGCGGAGTACCGTGCCCAGCGTCTAGCAGGAAAGAGTTTAGCCGCAGCTCAGGATTTCTGCGCGGATCATCTATGTTTAGTAGTCAACGGTGGAATGTGTTTGGGAGCAAAACTCCAGAGACGCAGTCCAAGAAGAACCTCTCATCTCTACGTAAGAGCTTTAGCTTCCGGCTGCGCCGTGGAGCGGAGTTCAGGAAGAACTGTGAATATTGGGACAACAGGTTGAGGAGTCGCAGCGAGGCAGACAGTTTCTCCCTGCAAACCGCATCATCACGTAAAGATCTCCTCATTTCGGAAGTTCCAGTTGTGGAAAACAAAGAAAACCGATCCAGCCTGTGGAGGATCATCACTGGTCCTTTTCGAAAAAAGGACTGTGGCACTGGAATTGGTTGGGCAGGTGGTAACTGCGTGCAGTCCTCTGAGCCAGTTCTGATGGTCCTATCATGCGGTGTGGGTAAGCTGAAGGGTCTATTGGGTCTTTATTGGTTTGGTCTTTTCCTACTAGAAGCTCGCACGTCCCCAGTCAATGTCCTCGCGTACATTGAGAGGAAGCATTCCACGTAACTCCTCTTCTTGAGGAGCCTTTTTGTGCTGAGATTTCTGTGTGTAGATGATATATGTATACGTCTGAGACTCTGACGTGCTGAGGTGTCGTCCTTTCAGCCTAGGGTCATTCCAGGCCTCTATGAAGTCCCCTTAATCTGCAGTTATGAGTTGTGATGAATACAGGCAATCACCTTGCAAACTTCTCCCTGGAAACACCCAGAAGCTGCATGCTTTCTAATCTTAGCGACCCGTGTCTTTAGGAGACAGGTCTCCTATGTCTCAACTCAACAATCTGTACGGAAGGATATTGAGCAGTGTATTGTCTAATAGATGGAATAACGATAATTACCTGATAGGAGAACCATGCAAGGAAAGAAGAGGGGTAAAAGGCCTATGCAATGGAAGGAGAGGGCTAGAAGACCCATGCAAGGGAAGGAGAGTGATAGAAAGTCCATGCTAGGGAGGGAGATGGGTGGAATCCCCATGCAAGGAAAGGAGAGGGGTAAAAGGCCTATGCAATGGAAGGAGAGGGCTAGAAGACCCATGCAAGTGAAGGAGAGGGATAGAAAGTCCATGCTAGGGAGGGAGATGGGTGGAATGCCCATGCAAGGAAAGGAGAGGGGTAAAAGGCCTATGCAATGGAAGGAGAGGGCTAGAAGACCCATGCAAGTGAAGGAGAGGGATAGAAGGTCCATGCTAGGGAGGGAGATGGGTGGAATGTCCATGCAAGGAAAGGAGAGGGGTAAAAGGCCTATGCAATGGAAGGAGAGGGCTAGAAGACCCATGCAAGTGAAGGAGAGGGATAGAAAGTCCATGCTAGGGAGGGAGATGGGTGGAATGCCCATGCAAGGAAAGGAGAGGGGTAAAAGGCCTATGCAATGGAAGGAGAGGGCTAGAAGGCCCATGCAAGGGAAGGAGAGGGATAGAAAGTCCATGCTAGGGAGGGAGATGGGTGGAATCCCCATGCAAGGAAAGGAGAGGGGTAAAAGGCCTATGCAATGGAAGGAGAGGGCTAGAAGGCCCATGCAAGGGAAGGAGAGGGATAGAAAGTCCATGCTAGGGAGGGAGATGGGTGGAAGGCCTATGCAAGGAAAGGAGAGGGGTAAAAGGCCTATTCAATGAAAGGAGAGGGATAGAAGGTCCATGCAAGTGAAGGAGAGGGATAGAAGGTCTATGCTAGGGAGGGAGATGGGTGGAAGGCCCATGCAAGGAAAGGAGAGGGGTAAAAGGCCTATGCAATGGAAGGAGAGGGATAGAAGGTCCATGCAAGTGAAGAAGAGGGATAGAAGGTCTATGCTAGGGAGGGAGATGGGTGGAAGGCCCATGCAAGGAAAGGAGAGGGGTAAAAGGCCTATGCAATGAAAGGAGAGGACTAGAAGGCCCATGGAAGGAGAGGGATAGAAGGCCCATGGAAGGAGAGGGATAGAAGGCCCATGGAAGGAGAGGGATAGAAGGCCCATGGAAGGAGAGGGATAGAAGGCCCATGGAAGGAGAGGGATAGAAGGCCCATGGAAGGAGAGGGATAGAAGGCCCATGGAAGGAGAGGGATAGAAGGCCCATGGAAGGAGAGGGATAGAAGGCCCATGGAAGGAGAGGGATAGAAGGCCCATGGAAGGAGAGGGATAGAAGGCCCATGGAAGGAGAGGGATAGAAGGCCCATGGAAGGAGAGGGATAGAAGGCCCATGGAAGGAGAGGGATAGAAAGCCCATGGAAGGAGAGGGGTAGAAGGTCCATGTAAGGAAAGGAGAGGGATAGAAGGCCCATGCAAGGGAGGGAGATAGGTGGAAGGCCCATGCAAGGGAGGAAGATGGGTGAAAGGCCCATGCAAGGGAAGGAGAGGGATAGAAGGCCCATGCAAGGGAAGGAGGGGGGTAGAAGGTCCATGCAAGGAAATGAGAGGGATAGAAGGTCCATGCAAGGGAAGGAGAGGGATAGAAGGTCCATTCAAGTGAAGGAGAGGGATAGAAGGCCCATGCAAGGGAAGGAGAGGGATAGAAGTCCCATGGATGGGAAGGAGAGGGATAGAAGTCCCATGGAAGGGAAGAAGAGGGATAGAAGATCCATGCAAGGAAAGGAGAGGGATAGAAGGTCCATGCAAGGGAAGGCGAGGGATAGAAGGTCCATGCAAGTGAATGAGAGGGATGGAAGGTCCATGCAAGTGAAGAAGAGGGATAGAAGGTCCATGCAAGTGAAGGAGAGGGATAGAAGGTCCATGCAAGGGAGGGAGAGGGATAGAAGGCCCATGCAAGGGAAGGAGAGGGATTGAAGGTCCATTCAAGTGAAGGAGAGGGATAGAAGGTCCATTCAAGTGAAGGAGAGGGATAGAAGGTCCATGCAAGGGAAGGCGAGGGATAGAAGTCCCATGGAAGGGAAGGAGAGGGATAGAAGTCCCATGGAAGGGAAGGAGAGGGATAGAAGTCCCATGGAAGGGAAGGAGAGGGATAGAAGTCCCATGGAAGGGAAGTAGAGGGATAGAAGTCCCATGGAAGGGAAGGAGAGGGATAGAAGTCCCATGGAAGGAAGGAGAGGGATAGAAGTCCCATGGAAGGGAAGGAGAGGGATATAAGTCCCATACAAGGGAAGGAGAGGGATAGAAGGTCCATGCAAGTGAAGAAGAGGGATATAAGGTCCATGCAAGGGATGGTGTCACGGTCTCTACTGTAAGAGAGGTGAGAAGATCGGATAGGCTTGCTGCACGTGAGGCTATCTGACAGGTCTCTCTGTTTTCCTCTATGTATATTTGGCAGGATCTCACCTCTCCTCAGGTTCTGCTGGTTATCAGTGATGAGGCTCTATTTAGGTCCGCCTCACACTGCTGACCATGCGGTTGATACTTTCTGCTTAAAGTTGCTAGAGCTTGGTCGTATTGGATCTCCTCTAAGCTAAGTACTTGTTGCCTTCACTGTTTGTTATTCTCTAGTGTGTGTTATTTCTAGGCCTCAGGGAGACGTGGTTTCCTTCATCTGGGGAGGAACCAGCAGTCTTATCTCCTGCTACCTATTCTAGGGCTCGTCAGTTTCTGAAAGTCTTTAGGTATTCGGCGTATGAGTATTTCCACCTTCAGGATCTGCTGATACTGGCAGGAGTTAGGGAGAGGCCTAGGGATTGCTAGGAGGTCACCACCCCTCTTCCTTAGTTTTAGAGGCCTAGATTGTTGTCCTTACATTGTTGTGTGTATTTGGTGTTTTCCCCTCCCCATTACCTGTGAAAGAAGGAGAGGGGTAGAAAGCCCATGCAAGGGAGGGAGAGGGGTAAAGGGCCCATGCAAGGGAGGGGGAGGGGTAAAAGGCCCATGCAAGGGAGGGAGAGGGGTAAAAGGCCCATGCAAGGGAGGGAGAGGGGTAAAAGGCCCATGCAAGGGAGGGAGAGGGGTAAAAGGCCCATGCAAGGGAGGGAGAGGGGTAAAAGGCCCATGCAAGGGAGGGAGAGGGGTAAAAGGCCCATGCAAGGGAGGGAGAGGGGTAAAAGGCCCATGCAAGGGAGGGAGAGGGGTAAAAGGCCCATGCAAGGGAAGGAGAGGGATAGAAGGCCCATGCAAGGGAAGGAGAGGGATTGAAGGTCCATTCAAGTGAAGGAGAGGGATAGAAGGTCCATTCAAGTGAAGGAGAGGGATAGAAGGTCCATGCAAGGGAAGGCGAGGGATAGAAGTCCCATGGAAGGGAAGGAGAGGGATAGAAGTCCCATGGAAGGGAAGGAGAGGGATAGAAGTCCCATGGAAGGGAAGGAGAGGGATAGAAGTCCCATGGAAGGGAAGGAGAGGGATAGAAGTCCCATGGAAGGGAAGGAGAGGGATAGAAGTCCCATGGAAGGGAAGGAGAGGGATATAAGTCCCATACAAGGGAAGGAGAGGGATAGAAGGTCCATGCAAGTGAAGAAGAGGGATAGAAGGTCCATGCAAGGGATGGTGTCACGGTCTCTACTGTAAGAGAGGTGAGAAGATCGGATAGGCTTGCTGCACGTGAGGCTATCTGACAGGTCTCTCTGTTTTCCTCTATGTATATTTGGCAGGATCTCACCTCTCCTCAGGTTCTGCTGGTTATCAGTGATGAGGCTCTATTTAGGTCTGCCTCACACTGCTGACCATGCGGTTGATACTTTCTGCTTAAAGTTGCTAGAGCTTGGTCGTATTGGATCTCCTCTAAGCTAAGTACTTGTTGCCTTCACTGTTTGTTATTCTCTAGTGTGTGTTATTTCTAGGCCTCAGGGAGACGTGGTTTCCTTCATCTGGGGAGGAACCAGCAGTCTTATCTCCTGCTACCTATTCTAGGGCTCGTCAGTTTCTGAAAGTCTTTAGGTATTCGGCGTATGAGTATTTCCACCTTCAGGATCTGCTGATACTGGCAGGAGTTAGGGAGAGGCCTAGGGATTGCTAGGAGGTCACCACCCCTCTTCCTTAGTTTTAGAGGCCTAGATTGTTGTCCTTACATTGTTGTGTGTATTTGGTGTTTTCCCCTCCCCATTACCTGTGAAAGAAGGAGAGGGGTAGAAAGCCCATGCAAGGGAGGGAGAGGGGTAAAGGGCCCATGCAAGGGAGGGGGGAAAGGCCCATGCAAGGGAGGGAGAGGGTAAAAGGCCCATGCAAGGGAGGGAGAGGGGTAAAGGGCCCATGCAAGGGAGGGGGAGGGGTAAAAGGCCCATGCAAGGGAGGGAGAGGGGTAAAAGGCCCATGCAAGGGAGGGAGAGGGGTAAAAGGCCCATGCAAGGGAGGGAGAGGGGTAAAAGGCCCATGCAAGGGAGGGAGAGGGGTAAAAGGCCCATGCAAGGGAGGGAGAGGGGTAAAAGGCCCATGCAAGGGAAGGAGAGGGATAGAAGCCCTATGCAAGGGAATAGAGAATCCATGAAGATGAAGGGGCAGGGACTCAGGGTCCTTAAAATGGAAGAATGGTGAATATAAAGGCGTCCATGTGATGGTCCTGCCAGTTGTGACACAAGGTATAGTGACTTGGTGCAGAAATTTATGGGATTGTGATGATTTTTTTCTGTGTTTCAGACTCGTTTGTGAACAGTCAGGAGTGGACCCTGAGTCGCTCTGTGCCAGAGCTAAAAGTGGTAAGAGCCTAATTCTGCTTTGTCTCTGTGTAACGGTGAAGGAACTGCCAGTATCTGCAGAGGAAAGTGTGCTGGACATTACTGCTTCCATCTTTGTGGTCACCTCGCTCCCGGGTCAGACCGGTGAAGAGCTGGGGAGGGGGTTCACAGTGCGTGTAGGGTTGTGTGAGAAGCTGGTGCAGGGGGGACGGGGACTGCTGTAAGATGCCTTACTGTCTCCCCCGGGCTGTGGACATTGGGACCAGGTTAGGTCAGTCATTGTCTCTGCTCTGGTTATTAATCCCGTATCAATCATCATACTCTGTTGCAGGGCATTGTGGGTAATCTCTCCAGTGGGAAATCAGCATTGGTTCACCGATACCTTACAGGAACATACGTTCAGGAGGAATCTCCAGAAGGTAGGTGATCCATCAACGATGCTGCTGCGCCTGGACCATGGTAACTGCTGCAGTCAGCACAGGCGGCGGGCAGGATGATATTACTTATTTAATCATTTATATGGCGCCCACACATTCCTCAGCGCGGTATATGGGTCGTCAACAATCTGTGTGGTGGTCTCTGTTGCTGCTGTGCTGTATGGTGATCTCTGTTGCTGCCGTGCTGTATGGTGGTCTCTGCTGCGGTGCTGTGTGGTCTCTGTTGCTGCTGTGCTGTATGCTGGTCTCTGCTGCCGTGCTGTGTATTGGTCTCTGTTGCTGCCGTGCTGTGTAGTCGTCTCTGTTGCTGCCGTGCTGTGTGGTGGTCTCTGTTACTGCGGTGCTGTGTGGTGGTCTCTGTTGCTGCCGTGCTGTGTGGTGGTCTGTGTTGCTGCTGTGCTGTGTGGTGGTCTCTGTTACTGCGGTGCTGCGTGGTGGTCTCTGTTGCTGCTGTGCTGTATGGTGATCTCTGTTACTGCGGTGCTGTGTGGTGGTCTCTGCTGCTGCCGTGCTGTGTGGTGGTCTCTGCTGCTGCCGTGCTGTGTATTGGTCTCCACTGCTGCGGTGCTGTGTGGTGGTCTCTGTTGCTGCTGTGCTGTATGGTGATCTCTTTTACTGCGGTGCTGTGTGGTGGTCTCTGTTGCTGCCGTGATGTGTGGTGGTCTCTGTTGCTGCTGTGCTGTTTGTTGGTCTCTGTTGCTGCGGTGCTGTGTGGTGGTCTGTGTTGCTGCCGTGCTGTATGGTGGTCTCTGTTACTGCGGTGCTGTATGGTGATCTCTGTTGCTGCCGTGATGTGTGGTGGTCTCTGTTGCTGCTGTGCTGTTTGTTGGTGTTTGTTGCTGCGGTGCTGTGTGGTGGTCTGTGTTGCTGCCGTGCTGTATGGTGGTCTCTGTTGCTGCGTTGCTGTGTATTCGTCTCTGTTGCTGCAATGCTGTGTGTTGGTCTCTGTTGCTGCCGTGCTGTGTGGTGGTCTCTGTTGCTGCTGTGATGTGTATTGGTCTCTGTTGCTGCCGTGATGTGTATTGGTCTCTGTTGCTGCAGTGATGTGTATTGGTCTCTGTTGCTGCGGTGCTGTGTATTCGTCTCTGTTGCTGCCGTGCTGTGTGGTGGTCTCTGTTGCTGCCGTGCTGCGTGGTGGTCTCTGTTGCTGCCGTGCTGTGTGGTGGTCTCTGTTGCTGCCGTGATGTGTGGTGGTATCTGTTGCTGCCTTGATGTGTGGTGGTCTCTGTTGCTGCCGTGCTGTGTATTGGTCTCTGTTGCTGCGGCGCTGTGTATTGGTCTCTGTTGCTGCCGTGCTGTGTGATGGTCTCTGTTGCTGCGTTGCTGTGTATTGGTCTCTGTTGCTGCCGTGCTGTGTGGTGGTCTCTGTTGCTGCCGTGATGTGTGGTGGTCTGTGTTGCTGCAGTGATGTGTGGTGGTCTCTGTTGCTGCCGTGCTGTGTGGTGGTCTCTGTTGCTGCCGTGCTGCGTGATGGTCTCTGTTGCTGCCGTGCTGTGTGGTGGTCTCTGTTGCTGCCGTGCTGTGTGGTGGTCTCTGCTGCTGCCGTGCTGTGTGGTGGTCTCTGTTGCTGCGGTGCTGTGTGGTCGTCTGTGTTGCTGCCATGCTGTGTATTGGTCTCTGTTGCTGCCGTGCTGTGTGGTCGTCTCTGTTGCTGCCGTGCTGTGTATTCGTCTCTGTTGCTGCCGAGCTGTGTGGTGGTCTCTGTTGCTGCCGTGCTGCGTGGTGGTCTCTGTTGCTGCCGTGCTGTGTATTCGTCTCTGTTGCTGCCGTGCTGTGTGGTGGTCTCTGTTGCTGCCGTGATGTGTGGTGGTCTCTGTTGCTGCCGTGATGTGTGGTGGTCTCTGTTGCTGCCGTGATGTGTGGTGGTCTCTGTTGCTGCCGTGATGTGTGGTGGTCTCTGTTGCTGCCGTGCTGCGTGGTGGTCTCTGTTGCTGCCGTGCTGTGTGGGGGTCTCTGTTGCTGCCGTGCTGTGTGGTGGTCTCTGTTGCTGCCGTGCTGTGTGGTGGTCTATGTTGCTGCTGTGCTGTGTGGTGGTCTCTGTTGCTGCCGTGCTGTGTGGTGGTCTCTGTTGCTGCTGTGCTGTGTGGTGGTCTCTGTTGCTGGGGTGCTGTGTGGTGGTCTCTGTTGCTGGGGTGCTGTGTGTTGGTGTTTGTTGCTGGGGTGCTGTGTGGTGGTCTCTATTACTGCGGTGCTGTGTGGTGGTCTCTGTTGCTGCCGTGCTGTGTGATGGTCTCTGTTGCTGTCGTGCTGTGTGGTGGTCTCTGTTGCTGCTGTGCTGTGTGGTGGTCTCTGTTGCTGCAGTGCTTTGTGGTGGTCTCTGTTGCTGCCGTGATGTGTGGTGGTCTCTGTTGCTGCCATGCTGTGTATTGGTCTCTGTTGCTGCCATGCTGCGTGGTGGTCTCTGTTGCTGCCGTGCTGTGTGGTGATTTCTGTTGCTTCGGTGCTGTGTATTGGTCTCCACTGCTGCGGTGCTGTGTGGTGGTCTCTGTTGCTGCCGTGCTGTGTGGTGGTCTCTGTTGCTGCCGTGCTGTGTGTTGGTGTTTGTTGCTGGGGTGCTGTGTGGTGGTCTCTGCTGCCGTGCTGTGTGTTGGTCTCTGTTGCTGCCGTGATGTGTATTGGTCTCTGTTGCTGCCGTGCTGTGTATTGGTCTCTGTTGCTGCCGTGCTGTGTGGTGGTCTCTGTTGCTGCAGTGCTGTGTGTTGGTGTTTGTTGCTGCCGTGCTGTGTGGTGGTCTCTGTTGCTGCCGTGATGTGTGGTGGTCTCTGTTGCTGCCGTGCTGTGTATTGGTCTCTTTTGCTGCCGTGATGTGTGGTGGCCTCTGTTACTGCGGTGCTGTGTGGTGGTCTCTGTTGCTGCCGTGCTGTGTCGTGGTCTCTGTTGCTGCCGTGCTGTGTGTTGGTCTCTGTTGCTGCTGTGCTGTGTGTTGGTCTCTGTTGCTGCTGTGCTGTGTGGTGGTCTCTGTTGCTGCCCAGCTGTATGGTGGTCTCTGTTGCTGCGTTGCTGTGTGGTGGTCTCTGTTGCTGCCGTGATGTGTGGTGGTCTCTGTTGCTGCAGTGCTGTGTGGTGGTCTCTGTTGCTGCCGTGCTGTGTATTGGTCTCTGTTGCTGCCGTGTTGCGTGGTGGTCTCTGTTGCTGCCGTGCTGTGTGGTGGTCTCTGTTGCTTCCGTGCTGTGTGGTGGTCTCTGTTGCTGCGGTGCTGTGTGTTGGTCTCTGTCGCTGCCGTGCTGTGTGGTGGTCTCTGTTACTGCCGTGCTGTGTGGTCTCTGTTACTGCGGTGCTGTGTGGTGGTCTCTGCTGCCGTGCTGTGTGGTGGTCTCTGTTGCTGCCGTGATGTGTATTGGTCTCTGTTGCTGCCGTGCTGTGTATTGGTCTCTGTTGCTGCCGTGCTGTGTGGTGGTCTCTGTTGCTGCAGTGCTGTGTGTTGGTGTTTGTTGCTGCCGTGCTGTGTGGTGGTCTCTGTTGCTGCCGTGATGTGTGGTGGTCTCTGTTGCTGCCGTGCTGTGTATTGGTCTCTTTTGCTGCCGTGATGTGTGGTGGCCTCTGTTACTGCGGTGCTGTGTGGTGGTCTCTGTTGCTGCCGTGCTGTGTGTTGGTCTCTGTTGCTGCTGTGCTGTGTGTTGGTCTCTGTTGCTGCTGTGCTGTGTGGTGGTCTCTGTTGCTGCAGTGCTGTGTGGTGGTCTCTGTTGCAGCCGTGATGTGTGGTGGTCTCTGTTGCTGCCGTGATGTGTGGTGGTCTCTGTTGCTGCCCGGCTGTGTATTGGTCTCTGTTGCTGCCGCGATGTGTGGTGGTCTCTGTTGCTGCCGTGCTGCGTGGTGGTCTCTGTTGCTGCCGTGATGTGTGGTGGTCTGTGTTCCTGCGGAGCTGCGTAGTGGTCTCTGTTGCTGCCGTGCTGTGTGGTGGTCTCTGTTGCTGCCGTGCTGTGTCGTGGTCTCTGTTGCTGCCGTGCTGTGTGGTGGTCTCTGTTGCTGCCGTGCTGTGTGGTGGTCTCTGTTGCTGCTGGCAGGGACAAGTCTAACAGGGTAGGAACAGGGATTGGAAACGTCACGGGGTGCAAACAGTGATCGGGACAAGTCTATTTGGTCTTCAGACTTAGTTTTGTTGACACATTTCATCCTTTTCTTTTTTTAGGAGGAAGATTCAAGAAGGAAATAGTAGTTGATGGACAGAGTTACCTTCTGCTGATCAGAGATGAGGGAGGACCCCCAGAGATGCAGGTGATTACTCCTTAGTTCTCAGCGAATTGAACTTTGGATCATAGATGCAAAGTCGATTTGGTTTTAATACTGTCTCCGTGGAGCCAAACTTTGTTCAGTATTCATTTTCTAACTTGTAATCTGAAGTTGGGTTTGGTACCAGCTGGTACCTCCGTACCAAGACAGACTCTAGATTCTTATTTTAAATGTTTGTACAAAGACAGCATTAAAATTGAAGTTTTGGAACAAACTGATCGATGATCCGAAGCTCGATTCGCTCAAGACTACTCCTTATCTGTGTGTGTGTACTGTCGCGTAACTGTGTGCATTATCTGTCCTCCTCCATACTCCCCTGTCCCTGACTGGCCTCCTCCAGACTCCCCTGTCCCTGACTAGCCTCCTCCAGACTCCCCTGTCCCTGACTAGCCTCCTCTAGACTCCCCTGTCCCTGACTAGCCTCCTCCAGACTACCCTGTCCCTGACTAGCCTCCTCCAGACTCCCCTGTCCCTGACTAGCCTCCTCCAGACTCCCCTGTCCCTGACTAGCCTCCTCCAGACTACCCTGTCCCTGTCTAGCCTCCTGCAGACTCCCCTGTACCTGACTAGCCTCCTCCAGACTACCCTGTCCCTGTCTAGCCTCCTCCAGACTACCCTGTCCCTGACTAGCCTCCTCCAGACTACCCTGTCCCTGACTAGCCTCCTCCAGACTACCCTGTCCCTGACTAGCCTCCTCCAGACTACCCTGTCCCTGACTAGCCTCCTCCAGACTACCCTGTCCCTGACTAGCCTCCTCCAGACTACCCTGTCCCTGTCTAGCCTCCTGCAGACTACCCTGTCCCTGTCTAGCCTCCTGCAGACTCCCCTGTCCCTGACTAGCCTCCTGCAGACTCCCCTGTACCTGTCTAGCCTCCTGCAGACTCCCCTGTCCCTGTCTAGCCTCCTGCAGACTCCCCTGTCCCTGTCTAGCCTCCTGCAGGCTCCCCTGTTCCTGACTAGCCTCCTTTATACTCCCCTGTACCAGTGTAGCCTCCTCCATATTCCGCTGTCCCAGTGTAGCCTCCTCCAGACCCCCCTGTCCCTGACTAGCCTCCTGTAGACTCCCCTGTCCCTATCTCGCCCCCTGCAGACTCACTTGTCCCTGACTGGCCACCTGCAGACTCACTTGTCCCTGACTGGCCACCTGCAGACTCCCCTGTCCCTAACTGGCGCCCTGCAGACCCCCATGTCCCTGACTAGCGTCCTGAGGACTCCCTTGTCCCTGTCTAGCGTCCTGAAGACTCCCTTGTCCCTGTATAGCCTCCTCCAGACTCCCCTGTCCCTGTCTAGCCTCCTGCAGACTCCCCTGTCCCTGAATGGCCTCCTGCAGACTCTGTTGTCCCTGACTAGCCTCCTCCAGACTCTGTTGTCCCTGACTAGCCTCCTGCAGACTCCCCTGTCCCTGACTTGCCTCCTACAGACTCCCCTGTCCCTGATTGGCCTCCTGCAGACTCTGTTGTCCCTGACTAGCCTCCTCCAGACTCTGTTGTCCCTGACTAGCCTCCTGCAGACTCCCTTGTCCATATCTAGCCTCCTGAAGACTCCCTTGTCCCTGTCTAGCCTCCTGAAGACTCCCCTGTCCCTGATTGGCCGTCTTGCAGACTCCCTTGCCCCTGACTAGCCTCCTCCAGACTCCCCTGTCCCTGACTAGCCTCCTCCAGACTCCCCTGTCCCTGACTAGCCTCCTCCAGACTCCCCTGTTCCTGACTAGCCTCCTTTATACTCCCCTGTACCAGTGTAGCCTCCTCCATACTCCGCTGTCCCAGTGTAGCCTCCTCCAGACCCCCCTTGTCCCTGACTAGCCTCCTGCAGACTCCCCTGTCCCTTACTATCCTCCTGCATATTCCCTTGTCCTATCTGGCCTCCTGCAGACTCCCCTGTCCCTATCTCGCCTCCTGCAGACTCCCCTGTCCCTAACTGGCGCCCTGCAGACCCCCATGTCCCTGACTAGCATCCTGGAGACTCCCTTGTCCCTGTCTAGCGTCCTGAAGACTCCCTTGTCCCTGTATAGCCTCCTCCAGACTCCCCTGTCCTTTTCTAGCCTCCTGCAGACTCCCCTGTCCCTGAATGGCCTCCTGCAGACTCTGTTGTCCCTGACTAGCCTCCTCCAGACTCTGTTGTCCCTGACTAGCCTCCTGCAGACTCCCCTGTCCCTGACTTGCCTCCTACAGACTCCCCTGTCCCTGATTGGCCTCCTGCAGACTCTGTTGTCCCTGACTAGCCTCCTACAGACTCCCCTGTCCCTGACTTGCCTCCTGCAGACTACCTTGTCCATATCTAGCCTCCTGAAGACTCCCTTATCCCTGTCTAGCCTCCTGAAGACTCCCCTGTCCCTGATTGGCCTCCTCCAGACTCCCCTGTTCCTGACTAGCCTCCTCCAGACTCCCCTGTCCCTGCTAGCCTCCTCCAGACTCCCCTGTCCCTGCTAGCCTCCTCCAGACTCCCCTGTCCCTGCTAGCCTCCTCCAGACTCCCCTGTCCCTGACTAGCCTCCTCCAGACTCCCCTGTCCCTGACTAGCCTCCTCCAGACTCCCCTTTCCCTGACTTGCCTCCTGCAGACTCCCATTTCCCTGACTTGCCTCCTGCAGACTCCCCTTTCCCTGACTTGCCTCCTGCAGACTCCCCTTTCCCTGACTAGCCTCCTGCATATTCCCCTGTCCCTATCTCGCCTCCTGCAGACTCCACTGTCCCTAACTGGCGCCCTGCAGACCCCCATGTCCCTGACTAGCGTCCTGAAGACTCCCTTGTCCTTGTCTAGCGTCCTGAAGACTCCCTTGTCCCTGTATAGCCTCCTGCAGACTCCCTTGTCCCTGTCTAGCCTCCTGCAGACTCCCCTGTCCCTGAATGGCCTCCTGCAGACTCTGTTGTCCCTGACTAGCCTCTTGCAGACTCCCCTGTCCCTGACTGCCTCCTGCAGACTCCCTGTCCTTATTGGCCTCCTGCAGACTCTGTTGTCCCTGACTAGCCTCCTGCAGACTCCCCTGTCCCTGACTGGCCTCCTGCAGACTCCCTTGTCCCTGATCTGGCCTCCTGCAGACTCCCTGTCCCTGATCTGGCCTCCTGCAGACTCCCCTGTCCCTGATTGGCCTCCTGCAGACTCCCCTGTCCCTGACTGGCCTTCTGCAGACTCCCCTGTCCCTGACTGGTCTCCTGCAGACTCCCCTGTCCCTGACTTGCCTCCTACAGACTCCCCTGTTCCTGACTAGCCTCCTTTATACTCCCCTGTACCAGTGTAGCCTCCTCCATACTCCGCTGTCCCAGTGTAGCCTCCTCCAGACCCCCCTGTCCCTGACTAGCCTCCTGCAGACTCCCCTGTCCCTTACTATCCTCCTGCATATTCCCCTGTCCCTATCTCGTCTCCTTCAGACTCCCCTGTCCCTATCTCGCCTCCTGCAGACTCCCCTGTCCCTAACTGGCGCCCTGCAGACCCCCATGTCCCTGACTAGCATCCTGAAGACTCCCTTGTCCCTGTCTAGCGTCCTGAAGACTCCCTTGTCCCTGTATAGCCTCATCCAGACTCCCCTGTCCCTTTCTAGCCTCCTGCAGACTCCCCTGTCCCTGAATGGCCTCCTGCAGACTCTGTTGTCCCTGACTAGCCTCCTCCAGACTCTGTTGTCCCTGACTAGCCTCCTGCAGACTCCCTTGTCCATATCTAGCCTCCTGAAGACTCCCTTGTCCCTGTCTAGCCTCCTGAAGACTCCCCTGTCCTGACTGGCCTCCTGCAGACTCCCTGCCCTGACTAGCCTCCTCCAGACTCCCCTGTCCCTGACTAGCCTCCTGCAGACTCCCCTGTCCCTGACTGGCCTCCTCAGACTCCCTGTCCTGACTAGCCTCCTCAGACTCCCTGTCCCTGTCTAGCCTCCTCCAGACTCCCCTGTCCCTGACTAGCCTCCTCAGACTCCCTGTCCCTGACTAGCCTCCTGCAGACTCCCCTGTCCCTGACTAGCGTCCTGAAGACTCCCTTGTCCCTGTCTAGCCTCCTGCAGACTCCCTTGTCCCTGTACTAGCCTCCTGCAGACTCCCCTGTCCCTGTCTAGCCTCCTGCAGACTCCCCTGTCCCTGACTGGCCTCCTGCAGACTCCGTTGTCCCTGACTAGCCTCCTCCAGACTCCCTGTCCCTGACTAGCCTCCTGCAGACTCCCTGTCCCTGACTGGCCTCCTGCAGACTCCGTTGTCCCTGACTGGCCTCCTGCAGACTCTCTTGTCCCTGATTGGCCTCCTGCAGACTCCCTGTCCCTGACTTGCCTCCTACAGACTCCCTGTCCCTGATTGGCCTCCTGCAGACTCTGTTGTCCCTGACTAGCCTCCTGCAGACTCCCCTGTCCCTGACTTGCCTCCTGCAGACTCCCTTGTCCATATCTAGCCTCCTGAAGACTCCCTTGTCCCTGTCTAGCCTCCTGAAGACTCCCTGTCCCTGATTGGCCGTCTTGCAGACTCCTGTCCCTGACTAGCCTCCTCCAGACTCCCTGTCCTGACTAGCCTCCTCCAGACTCCCTGTCCTGACTAGCCTCCTCCAGACTCCCCTGTCCCTGCTAGCCTCCTCCAGACTCCCCTGTCCCTGCTAGCCTCCTCCAGACTCCCCTGTCCCTGACTAGCCTCCTCCAGACTCCCCTGTCCCTGACTAGCCTCCTCCAGACTCCCCTGTCCCTGACTAGCCTCCTGCAGACTCCCCTTTCCCTGACTTGCCTCCTGCAGACTCCCCTTTCCCTGACTAGCCTCCTGCATATTCCCCTGTCCCTATCTCGCCTCCTGCAGACTCCACTGTCCCTAACTGGCGCCCTGCAGACCCCCATGTCCATGACTAGCGTCCTGAAGACTCCTTGTCCCTGTATAGCCTCATGCAGACTCCCTTGTCCCTGTCTAGCCTCCTGCAGACTCCCCTGTCCCTGAATGGCCTCCTGCAGACTCTGTTGTCCCTGACTAGCCTCTTGCAGACTCCCCTGTCCCTGACTTGCCTCCTACAGACTTCCCTGTCCCTTATTGGCCTCCTGCAGACTCTGTTGTCCCTGACTAGCCTCCTCCAGACTCCCCTGTTCCTGACTTGCCTCCTGCAGACTCCCTTGTCCATATCTAGCCTCCTGAAGACTCCCTTGTCCCTGTCTAGCCTCCTGAAGACTCCCCTGTCCCTGATTGGCCGTCTTGCAGACTCCCTTGCCCCTGACTAGCCTCCTCCAGACTCCCCTGTCCCTGACTAGCCTCCTCCAGACTCCCCTGTCCCTGACTAGCCTCCTCCAGACTCCCCTGTTCCTGACTAGCCTCCTTTATACTCCCCTGTACCAGTGTAGCCTCCTCCATACTCCGCTGTCCCAGTGTAGCCTCCTCCAGACCCCCCTGTCCCTGACTAGCCTCCTGCAGACTCCCCTGTCCCTTACTATCCTCCTGCATATTCCCCTGTCCCTATCTCGTCTCCTGCAGACTCCCCTGTCCCTATCTCGCCTCCTGCAGACTCCCCTGTCCCTAACTGGCGCCCTGCAGACCCCCATGTCCCTGACTAGCATCCTGAAGACTCCCTTGTCCCTGTCTAGCGTCCTGAAGACTCCCTTGTCCCTGTATAGCCTCCTCCAGACTCCCCTGTCCCTTTCTAGCCTCCTGCAGACTCCCCTGTCCCTGAATGGCCTCCTGCAGACTCTGTTGTCCCTGACTAGCCTCCTCCAGACTCTGTTGTCCCTGACTAGCCTCCTGCAGACTCCCCTGTCCCTGACTTGCCTCCTACAGACTCCCCTGTCCCTGATTGGCCTCCTGCAGACTCTGTTGTCCCTGACTAGCCTCCTCCAGACTCCCCTGTCCCTGACTAGCCTCCTGCAGACTCCCTTGTCCCTGACTAGCCTCCTGCAGACTCCCATTTCCCTGACTTGCCTCCTGCAGACTCCCCTTTCCCTGACTTGCCTCCTGCAGACTCCCCTTTCCCTGACTAGCCTCCTGCATATTCTCCTGTCCCTATCTCGCCTCCTGCAGACTCCCCTGTCCCTAACTGGCGCCCTGCAGACCCCCATGTCCCTGACTAGCGTCCTGAAGACTCCCTTGTCCCTGTCTAGCCTCCTGAAGACTCCCTTGTCCCTGTATAGCCTCCTGAAGACTCCCTTGTCCCTATCTCGCCTCCTGTAGACTCACTTGTCCCTGACTGGCGCCCTGCAGACTCCCCTGTCCCTGATTAGCCTCCTGCAGACTCCCCTGTCTCTGTCTAGCCTCCTGCAGGCACCCCTTTTCCTGACTAGCCTCCTGCAGGCTCCCCTGTCCCTGACTCGTCTCCTGCAGACTCCCCTTTACCTGACTGGCCTCCTTTATACTCCCCTGTCCCAGTGTAGCCTCCTCCATACTCCCCTGTCCCAGTGTAGCCTCCTCCAGACCCCCCTGTCCCTGACTAGCCTCCTGCATATTCCCCTGTCCCTATCTCGCCTCCTGCAGACTCACTTGTCCCTGACTGGACTCCTGCAGACTCCCCTGTCCTTGACTGGACTCCTGCAGACTCCCCTGTCCCTGACTGGCGTCCTGAAGACTCCCTTGTCCCTGTCTAGCCTCCTGAAGAATCCCTTGTCCCTATCTAGCCTCCTGCAGACTCCCTTGTCCCTCTTTAGCCTCCTGCAGACTCCCCTGTCCCTGATTGGCCTCCTGCAGACTCCGTTGTCCCTGACTAGCCTCCTCCAGACTCCCCTTTCCCTGACTAGCCTCCTGCAGACTCCCCTGTCCCTGACTGTCCTCCTGCAGACTCCCCTGTCCCTGATTGGCCTCCTGCAGACTCTCCTGTCCCTGATTGGCCTCCTCCAGACTCCCCTGTCCCTGACTTGCCTCCTACAGACTCCCCTGTCCCTGATTGGCCTCCTTCAGACTCTGTTGTCCCCGACTAGCCTCCTCCAGACTCCCCTGTTCCTGACTTGCCTCCTGCAGACTCCCTTGTCCATATCTAGCCTCCTGAAGACTCCCTTGTCCCTGTCTAGCCTCCTGAAGACTCCCCTGTCCCTGATTGGCCGTCTTGCAGACTCCCTTGCCCCTGACTAGCCTCCTCCAGACTCCCCTGTCCCTGACTAGCCTCCTCCAGACTCCCCTGTTCCTGACTAGCCTCCTCCAGACTCCCCTGTCCCTGCTAGCCTCCTCCAGACTCCCCTGTCCCTGACTAGCCTCCTCCAGACTCTCCTGTCCCTGCTAGCCTCCTCCAGACTCCCTGTCCCTGACTAGCCTCCTCCAGACTCCCTGTCCCTGACTAGCCTCCTCCAGACTCCCTGTCCCTGACTAGCCTCCTCCAGACTCCCCTGTCCCTGACTAGCCTCCTCCAGACTCCCTGTCCCTGACTAGCCTCCTGCAGACTCCCTTTCCCTGACTTGCCTCCTGCAGACTCCCTTTCCCTGATTAGCCTCCTGCATATTCCCCTGTCCCTATCTCGCCTCCTGCAGACTCCCTGTCCCTAACTGGCGCCCTGCAGACCCCCATGTCCCTGACTAGCGTCCTGAAGACTCCTTGTCCCTGTCTAGCGTCCTGAAGACTCCCTTGTCCCTGTATAGCCTCCTGCAGACTCCCTTGTCCCTGTCTAGCCTCCTGCAGACTCCCTGTCCCTGAATGGCCTCCTGCAGACTCTGTTGTCCCTGACTAGCCTCCTGCAGACTCCCCTGTCCCTGACTGGCCTCCTGCAGACTCCTCTTTCCCTGATTGGCCTCCTGCAGACTCCCCTGTCCCTGATTGGCCTCCTGCAGACTCCCCTGTCCCTGACTGGCCTCCTGCAGACTCCCCTGTCCCTGACTTGCCTCCTACAGACTCCCCTGTCCCTGATTGGCCTCCTGCAGACTCTGTTGTCCCTGACTAGCCTCCTCCAGACTCCCCTGTTCCTTACTTGCCTCCTGCAGACTCCCTTGTCCCTGTCTAGCCTCCTGAAGACTCCCCTGTCCCTGATTGGCTGTCTTGCAGACTCCCTTGCCCCTGACTAGCCTCCTCCAGACTCCCCTGTTCCTGACTAGCCTCCTCCAGACTCCCTTTTCCTTACTAGCCTCCTCCAGACTCCCCTGTCCCTGCTAGCCTCCTCCAGACTCCCCTGTCCCTGCTAGCCTCCTCCAGACTCCCCTGTCCCTGCTAGCCTCCTCCAGACTCCCCTGTCCCTGCTAGCCTCCTCCAGACTCCCCTGTCCCTGCTAGCCTCCTCCAGACTCCCCTGTCCCTGACTAGCCTCCTCCAGACTCCCCTGTCCCTGACTAGCCTCCTCCAGACTCCCCTGTCCCTGACTAGCCTCCTCCAGACTCCCCTGTCCCTGACTAGCCTCCTGCAGACTCCCCTTTCCCTGACTTGCCTCCTGCAGACTCCCCTTTCCCTGATTAGCCTCCTGCATATTCCCCTGTCCCTATCTCGCCTCCTGCAGGCTCCCCTGTCCCTAACTGGCGCCCTGCAGACCCCCATGTCCCTGACTTGCCTCCTGCAGACTCCCCTTTCCCTGATTAGCCTCCTGCATATTCCCCTGTCCCTATCTCGCCTCCTGCAGGCTCCCCTGTCCCTAACTGGCGCCCTGCAGACCCCCATGTCCCTGACTAGCGTCCTGAAGACTCCCTTGTCCCTGTCTAGCGTCCTGAAGACTCCCTTGTCCCTGTATAGCCTCCTGCAGACTCCCTTGTCCCTGTCTAGCCTCCTGCAGACTCCCCTGTCCCTGAATGGCCTCCTGCAGACTCTGTTGTCCCTGACTAGCCTCTTGCAGACTCCCCTGTCCCTGACTGGCCTCCTGCAGACTCCTCTTTCCCTGATTGGCCTCCTGCAGACTCCCCTGTCCCTGATTGGCCTCCTGCAGACTCCCCTGTCCCTGACTGGCCTTCTGCAGACTCCCCTGTCCCTGACTTGCCTCCTACAGACTCCCCTGTCCCTGATTGGCCTCCTGCAGACTCTGTTGTCCCTGACTAGCCTCCTCCAGACTCCCCTGTTCCTTACTTGCCTCCTGCAGACTCCCTTGTCCATATCTAGCCTCCTGAAGACTCCCTTGTCCCTGTCTAGCCTCCTGAAGACTCCCCTGTCCCTGATTGGCTGTCTTGCAGACTCCCTTGCCCCTGACTAGCCTCCTCCAGACTCCCCTGTTCCTAACTAGCCTCCTCCAGACTCCCTTTTCCTGACTAGCCTCCTCCAGACTCCCCTGTCCCTGCTAGCCTCCTCCAGACTCCCCTGTCCCTGACTAGCCTCCTCCAGACTCCCCTGTCCCCGACTGGCCTCCTGCAGACTCCCCTGTCCCTGACTGGTCTCCTGCAGACTCCCCTGTCCCTGACTTGCCTCCTACAGACTCCCCTGTCCCTGATTGGCCTCCTTCAGACTCTGTTGTCCCCGACTAGCCTCCTCCAGACTCCCCTGTTCCTGACTTGCCTCCTGCAGACTCCCTTGTCCATATCTAGCCTCCTGAAGACTCCCTTGTCCCTGTCTAGCCTCCTGAAGACTCCCCTGTCCCTGATTGGCCGTCTTGCAGACTCCCTTGCCCCTGACTAGCCTCCTCCAGACTCCCCTGTCCCTGACTAGCCTCCTGCAGACTCCCCTGTCCCTGAATGGCCTCCTGCAGACTCTCCTGTCCCTGACTAGCCTCCTCCAGACTCCCCTGTCCCTTACTGGCCTCCTCCAGACTCCCCTGTCCCTGACTAGCCTCCTCCAGACTCCCCTGTCCCTGACTAGCCTCCTGCAGACTCCGCTGTCCCTGACTTGCCTCCTGCAGACTCTGTTGTCCCTGACTTGCCTCCTGCAGACTCCCCTTTCCCTGACTAGCCTCCTGCATATTCCCCTGTCCCTATCTCGCCTCCTGCAGACTCCCCTGTCCCTATCTCGCCTCCTGCAGACTCACTTGTCCCTGACTGGCCTCCTGCAGACTCACTTGTCCCTGACTGGCCTCCTGCAGACTCCCCTGTCCCTGACTGGCCTCCTGCAGACTCCCCTGTCCCTGACTGGCCTCCTGCAGACTCCCCTGTCCCTGACTGGCCTCCTGCAGACTCCCCTGTCCCTGACTGGCCTCCTCCAGACTCCCCTGTCCCTGACTGGCGCCCTGCAGAATCCCCTCTCCCCAATAGCCTCCTGCAGACTCCCCTGTCCCTGACTAGCCTCCTCCAGACTCCCCTGTCCCTGACTGGCCTCCTCCAGACTCCCCTGTCCCTGACTAGCCTCCTCCAGACTCCCATGTCCCTGACTGGCCTCCTGCAGGTTGGCTTTGGCCCTCAGGAGATTCTGGACCCCCCCCCCCCCCCATACACAGATAATCGGCCATTCCCTCCTAATCCTCATGTTTCATGGCACTGTAGCCCGTAAGATACATGTGCCCCAAGACATGTGCGGAGCCCCCTGCAGATGATCATGATGTCTCTCTTGCTTGCAGTTTGCTGCCTGGGTTGACGCCGTTGTGTTCGTGTTCAGTCTTGAAGATGAGATCAGTTTCCAGACAGTATTTAATTACTACGCGCGCCTCTCCAGTTACCGCAACACCGCCGACGTTCCCATGGTCCTGGTCGGGACACAAGGTACGGATGACCTTCTTATATCTCATTGCTGGGTGACCTAGTCCCCTCACTGTAAAGATGCGGGGGAACTGGAGACCACATCTGAGGCCACGGCACGGAGGAACGGGGTCACAGGCAGCGACCAGATTATTAGGGGGGGGGGGGGCTAGAATAAGCGGGACTGTAATAACGTGTGAGGATATGAGATGTCGGGCAACAGAACAGACTCAGACCAAAGGGATGCCGTGTACCTGAGAAGGAATGGCGACCCAGATACTAATTCAAGAAAGAGGTCTGTACTGTAAGAGCGGTCACACTGCGGAGGTCTGTACTGTAAGAGCGGTCACACTGCGGAGGTCTGTACTGTAAGAGCGCTCACACTGCGGAGGTCTGTACTGTAAGAGCGGTCACACTGCAGAGGTCTGTACTGTAAGAGCGGTCACACTGCGGAGGTCTGTACTGTAAGAGCGCTCACACTGCGGAGGTTTGTACTGTAAGAGCGCTCACACTGCGGGGGTCTGTACTGTAAGAGCGGTCACACTGCGGAGGTCTGTACTGTAAGAGCGGTCACACTGCGGAGGTCTGTACTGTAAGAGCGGTCACACTGCGGAGGTCTGTACTGTAAGAGCGCTCACACTGCGGAGGTCTGTACTGTAAGAGCGGTCACACTGCGGAGGTCTGTACTGTAAGAGCGGTCACACTGCGGAGGTCTGTACTGTAAGAGCGCTCACACTGCGGAGGTTTGTACTGTAAGAGCGCTCACACTGCGGGGGTCTGTACTGTAAGAGCGGTCACACTGCGGAGGTCTGTACTGTAAGAGCGCTCACACTGCGGAGGTCTGTACTGTAAGAGCGCTCACACTGCGGAGGTCTGTAATGTAAGAGCGCTCACACTGCGGAGGTCTGTAATGTAAGAGCGGTCACACTGCGGAGGTCTGTAATGTAAGAGCGGTCACACTGCGGAGGTCTGTACTGTAAGAGCGGTCACACTGCGGAAGTCTGTACTGTAAGAGCGCTCACACTGCGGAGGTCTGTACTGTAAAAGCGCTCACACTGCGGAGGTCTGTACTGTAAGAGCGGTCACACTGCGGAGGTCTGTACTGTAAGAGCGGTCACACTGCGGAGGTCTGTATTGTAAGAGCGGTCACACTGCGGAAGTCTGTACTGTAAGAGCGCTCACACTGCGGAGGTCTGTACTGTAAGAGCGGTCACACTGCGGAGGTCTGTACTGTAAGAGCGGTCACACTGCGGAGGTCTGTACTGTAAGAGCGCTCACACTGCGGAGGTCTGTACTGTAAGAGCGGTCACACTGCGGGGGTCTGTACTGTAAGAGCGGTCACACTGCGGAGGTCTGTGCTGTAAGAGCGGTCACACTGCGGAGGTCTGTACTGTAAGAGCGGTCACACTGCGGAGGTCTGTACTGTAAGAGCGGTCACACTGCGGAGGTCTGTACTGTAAGAGCGGTCACACTGCGGAGGTCTGTACTGTAAGAGCGGTCACACTGCGGAGGTCTGTACTGTAAGAGCGGTCACACTGCGGAGGTCTGCACTGTAAGAGCGGTCACACTGCGGAGGTCTTCACTGTAGGAGCGCTCACACTGCGGAGGTCTGTACTGTAAGAGCGCTCACACTGCGGAGGTCTGTACTGTAAGAGCGGTCACACTGCGGAGGTCTCTACTGTAAGAGCGGCCACACTGCGGAGGTCTGTATTGTAAGAGCGCTCACACTGCGGAGGTCAGTACTGTAAAAGCGGTCACACTGCGGAGGTCTGTGCTGTAAGAGCGGTCACACTGCGGAGGTCTGTGCTGTAAGAGCGGTCACACTGCGGAGGTCTGTACTGTAAGAGCGGTCACACTGCGGAGGTCTGTACTGTAAGAGCGATCACACTGTGGAGGTCTGTACTGTAAGAGCGGTCACACTGCGGAGGTCTGTACTGTAAGAGCGGTCACAATGCGGAGGTCTGTACTGTAAGAGCGCTCACACTGCGGAGGTGTGTACTGTAAGAGCGGTCACACTGTGGAGGTCTGTACTGTAGGAGCGCTCACACTGCGGAGGTCTGTACTGTAAGAGCGCTCACACTGCGGGGGTCTGTACTGTAAGAGCGATCACACTGCGGAGGTCTGTGCTGTAAGAGCGGTCACACTTCGGAGGTGTGTACTGTAAGAGCGATCACACTGTGGAGGTCTGTACTGTAAGAGCGGTCACACTGCGGGGGTCTGTACTGTAAGAGCGGTCACACTGCGGAGGTCTGTGCTGTAAGAGCGGTCACACTGCGGAGGTCTGTACTGTAAGAGCGGTCACACTGCGGAGGTCTGTGCTGTAAGAGCGCTCACACTGCGGGGGTCTGTACTGTAAGAGCGGTCACACTGCGGAGGTCTGTGCTGTAAGAGCGGTCACACTGCGGAGGTCTGTACTGTAAGAGCGATCACACTGTGGAGGTCTGTACTGTAAGAGCGCTCACACTGCGGAGGTCTGTACTGTAAGAGCGCTCACACTGCGGAGGTCTGTACTGTAAGAGCGCTCACACTGCGGAGGTCTGTACTGTAAGAGCGGTCACACTGCAGAGGTCTGTACTGTAAGAGCGCTCACACTGCGGAGGTCTGTACTGTAAGAGCGGTCACACTGCGGAGGTCTGTACTGTAAGAGCGCTCACACTGCGGAGGTCTGTACTGTAAGAGTGCTCACATACAGTAGAGGCGATCTCAGTTTACCTCCTCAGTGTCCTGCTGTATCGGGGAGGTGATTCCAGCTCCTGGTGCAGACTGGTCAGCGCTCTTCCGTTACTCAGCAGGGGGCGCTCTATACTGGCATGTGGCGTGGTGGATGACCTGGGGCAGGAGTCTTCCATGCATAACCCTTTTCTTCTTCTTTACTCAGATGCCATCAGTGCGACCAATCCTCGAGTGATCGATGACTCCCGGGCTCGAAAGCTGTCCAATGACCTGAAGCGCTGCACGTATTACGAGACGTGTGCCACGTATGGCCTGAATGTGGAGCGTGTCTTCCAGGATGGTGAGGAGGGGGGCAAAGGGTTAACATATAATACGAAAATGGTAGTATGTACTCTCCCTGTATAACCTGGTTATAGGTATTACCATCTGTATACTGTTCTGTGCTGCCTCTGTATAGGTATTACCATCTGTATACTGTTCTGTGCTGCCTCTGTATAGGTATTACCATCTGTATACTGTTCTGTGCTGCCTCTGTATAGGTATTACCATCTGTATACTGTTCTGTGCTGCCTCTGTATAGGTATTACCATCTGTATACTGTTCTGTGCTGCCTCTGTATAGGTATTACCACCTGTATACTGTTCTGTGCTACCTCTGTATAGGTATTACCATCTGTATACTGTTCTGTGCTGCCTCTGTATAGGTATTACCATCTGTATACTGTTCTGTGCTGCCTCTGTATAGGTATTACCATCTGTGTACTGTTCTTGTGCGGCCTCTGTATAGGTATTACCATCTGTGTACTGTTCTTGTGCTGCCTCTGTATAGGTATTACCATCTGTGTACTGTTCTGTGCCACCTCTGTATAGGTATTACCATCTGTATACTGTTCTTGTGCTGCCTCTGTATAGGTATTCCCATCTGTACATTGTTCTGTACTGCCTCTGTATAGGTATTACCATCTGTGTACTGTTCTGTGCTGCCTCTGTATAGGTATTACCATCTGTGTACTGTTCTTGTGCTGCCTCTGTATAGGTATTACCATCTGTGTACTGTTCTGTGCTACCTCTGTATAGGTATTACCATCTGTATACTGTTCTGTGCTGCCTCTGTATAGGTATTACCATCTGTGTACTGTTCTTGTGCTGCCTCTGTATAGGTATTACCATCTGTATACTGTTCTGTGCTGCCTCTGTATAGGTATTACCATCTGTATACTGTTCTGTGCTGCCTCTGTATAGGTATTACCATCTGTATACTGTTCTGTGCTGCCTCTGTATAGGTATTACCATCTGTATACTGTTCTGTGCTGCCTCTGTATAGGTATTACCATCTGTATACTGTTCTGTGCTGCCTCTGTATTGGTATTACTATCTGTGTACTGTTCTTGTGCTGCCTCTGTATAGGTATTACCATCTGTATACTGTTCTGTGCGGCCTCTGTATAGGTATTACCATCTGTATACTGTTCTGTGCTGCCTCTGTATAGGTATTACCATCTGTATACTGTTCTGTGCTGCCTCTGTATAGGTATTACCATCTGTATACTGTTCTGTGCTGCCTCTGTATAGGTATTACCATCTGTATACTGTTCTGTGCTGCCTCTGTATAGGTATTACCATCTGTATACTGTTCTGTGCTGCCTCTGTATAGGTATTACCATCTGTATACTGTTCTGTGCTGCCTCTGTATAGGTATTACCATCTGTATACTGTTCTGTGCTGCCTCTGTATAGGTATTACCATCTGTATACTGTTCTGTGCTGCCTCTGTATAGGTATTACCATCTGTATACTGTTCTGTGCTGCCTCTGTATAGGTATTACCATCTGTATACTGTTCTTGTGCTGCCTCTGTATAGGTATTACCATCTGTATACTGTTCTGTGCTGCCTCTGTATAGGTATTACCATCTGTATACTGTTCTGTGCTGCCTCTGTATAGGTATTACCATCTGTATACTGTTCTGTGCTGCCTCTGTATAGGTATTACCATCTGTATACTGTTCTGTGCTGCCTCTGTATAGGTATTACCATCTGTATACTGTTCTGTGCTGCCTCTGTATAGGTATTACCATCTGTATACTGTTCTGTGCTGCCTCTGTATAGGTATTACCATCTGTATACTGTTCTGTGCTGCCTCTGTATAGGTATTACCATCTGTATACTGTTCTGTGCTGCCTCTGTATAGGTATTACCATCTGTATACTGTTCTGTGCTGCCTCTGTATAGGTATTACCATCTGTATACTGTTCTGTGCTGCCTCTGTATAGGTATTACCATCTGTATACTGTTCTGTGCTGCCTCTGTATAGGTATTACCATCTGTATACTGTTCTGTGCTGCCTCTGTATAGGTATTACCATCTGTATACTGTTCTGTGCTGCCTCTGTATAGGTATTACCATCTGTATACTGTTCTGTGCTGCCTCTGTATAGGTATTACCATCTGTATACTGTTCTGTGCTGCCTCTGTATAGGTATTACCATCTGTATACTGTTCTGTGCTGCCTCTGTATAGGTATTACCATCTGTATACTGTTCTGTGCTGCCTCTGTATAGGTATTACCATCTGTATACTGTTCTGTGCTGCCTCTGTATAGGTATTACCATCTGTATACTGTTCTTGTGCTGCCTCTGTATAGGTATTACCATCTGTATACTGTTCTGTGCTGCCTCTGTATAGGTATTACCATCTGTATACTGTTCTGTGCTGCCTCTGTATAGGTATTACCATCTGTATACTGTTCTTGTGCTGCCTCTGTATAGGTATTACCATCTGTATACTGTTCTGTGCTGCCTCTGTATAGGTATTACCATCTGTATACTGTTCTGTGCTGCCTCTGTATAGGTATTACCATCTGTATACTGTTCTGTGCTGCCTCTGTATAGGTATTACCATCTGTATACTGTTCTGTGCTGCCTCTGTATAGGTATTACCATCTGTATACTGTTCTGTGCTGCCTCTGTATAGGTATTACCATCTGTATACTGTTCTGTGCTGCCTCTGTATAGGTATTACCATCTGTATACTGTTCTGTGCTGCCTCTGTATAGGTATTACCATCTGTATACTGTTCTGTGCTGCCTCTGTATAGGTATTACCATCTGTATACTGTTCTGTGCTGCCTCTGTATAGGTATTACCATCTGTATACTGTTCTGTGCTGCCTCTGTATAGGTATTACCATCTGTATACTGTTCTGTGCTGCCTCTGTATAGGTATTACCATCTGTATACTGTTCTGTGCTGCCTCTGTATAGGTATTACCATCTGTATACTGTTCTGTGCTGCCTCTGTATAGGTATTACCATCTGTATACTGTTCTGTGCTGCCTCTGTATAGGTATTACCATCTGTATACTGTTCTGTGCTGCCTCTGTATAGGTATTACCATCTGTATACTGTTCTGTGCTGCCTCTGTATAGGTATTACCATCTGTATACTGTTCTGTGCTGCCTCTGTATAGGTATTACCATCTGTATACTGTTCTGTGCTACCTCTGTATAGGTATTACCATCTGTATACTGTCCTTGTGCTGCCTCTGTATAGGTATTACCATCTGTATACTGTTCTGTGCTGACTCTGTATTGGTATTACTATCTGTATACTGTTCTTGTGCTGCCTCTGTATAGGTATTACCATCTGTGTACTGTTCTTGTGCTGCCTCTGTATAGGTATTACCATCTGTATACTTCCCTTGTGCTGCCTCTGTATAGGTATTACCATCTGTATACTGTTCTGTGCTGCCTCTGTATAGGTATTACCATCTGTATACTGTTCTTGTGCTGCCTCTGTATAGGTATTACCATCTGTATACTGTTCTGTGCTGCCTCTGTATAGGTATTACCATCTGTATACTGTTCTGTGCTGCCTCTGTATAGGTATTACCATCTGTATACTGTTCTTGTGCTGCCTCTGTATAGGTATTACCATCTGTATACTGTTCTGTGCTGCCTCTGTATAGGTATTACCATCTGTATACTGTTCTGTGCTGCCTCTGTATAGGTATTACCATCTGTATACTGTTCTTGTGCTGCCTCTGTATAGGTATTACCATCTGTACACTGTTCTGTGCTGCCTCTGTATAGGTATTACCATCTGTATACTGTTCTGTGCTGCCTCTGTATAGGTATTACCATCTGTACACTGTTCTGTGCTGCCTCTGTATAGGTATTACCATCTGTATACTGTTCTGTGCTGCCTCTGTATAGGTATTACCATCTGTATACTGTTCTTGTGCTGCCTCTGTATAGGTATTACCATCTGTATACTGTTCTGTGCTGCCTCTGTATAGGTATTACCATCTGTATACTGTTCTGTGCTGCCTCTGTATAGGTATTACCATCTGTATACTGTTCTGTGCTGCCTCTGTATAGGTATTACCATCTGTATACTGTTCTGTGCTGCCTCTGTATAGGTATTACCATCTGTATACTGTTCTGTGCTGCCTCTGTATAGGTATTACCATCTGTATACTGTTCTGTGCTGCCTCTGTATAGGTATTACCATCTGTATACTGTTCTGTGCTGCCTCTGTATAGGTATTACCATCTGTATACTGTTCTGTGCTGCCTCTGTATAGGTATTACCATCTGTATACTGTTCTTGTGCTGCCTCTGTATAGGTATTACCATCTGTATACTGTTCTGTGCTGCCTCTGTATAGGTATTTCCATCTGTACACTGTTCTGTGCTGCCTCTGTATAGGTATTACCATCTGTATACTGTTCTGTGCTGCCTCTGTATAGGTATTACCATCTGTATACTGTTATTGTGCTGCCTCTGTATAGGTATTTCCATCTGTACACTGTTCTGTGCGGCCTCTGTATAAGTATTACCATCTGTATACTGTTCTGTGCGGCCTCTGTATAGGTATTACCATCTGTATACTGTTCTGTGCTGCCTCTGTATAGGTATTACTATCTCTATACTGTTCTGTGCTGCCTCTGTATAGGTATTACCATCTGTGTACTGTTCTGTGCTGCCTCTGTATAGATATTACCATCTGTATACTGTTCTGTGCTGCCTCTGTATAGGTATTACCATCTGTATACTGTTCTTGTGCTGCCTCTGTATAGGTATCACCATCTGTATACTGTTCTGTGCTGCCTCTGTATAGGTAATACCATCTGTACACTGTTCTGTGCTTCCTCTGTATAGGTATTACCATCTGTATACTGTTCTGTGCTGCCTCTGTATAGGTATTACCATCTGTGTACTGTTCTGTGCTGCCTCTGTATAGGTAATACCATCTGTATACTGTTCTGTGCTGCCTCTGTATAGGTATCACCATCTGTATACTGTTCTGTGCTGCCTCTGTATAGGTATCACCATCTGTATACTGTTGTGTGCTGCCTCTGTATAGGTATTACTATCTCTATACTGTTCTGTGCTGCCTCTGTATAGGTAATACCATCTGTACACTGTTCTTGTGCTGCCTCTGTATAGATATTACCATCTGTACATTGTTCTGTGCTGCCTCTGTATAGGTATCACCATCTGTATACTGTTCTTGTGCTGCCTCTGTATAGGTTTTCCTTTTATATTGTTTGTCTTTTTACATTTTCCTTTCTCTTTCTTTCCTTCTTTGTCCTGTTTTACGGCTCAGTGGCTCAGAAGGTGGTCGCTATTCGGAAGAAGCAGCAGCTTTCCATCGGTCCATGCAAGTCTTTGCCCAATTCTCCGAGCCATTCTTCTGTTTCTGCAGCCACCATTCCGTCCATGCACATTAATCAGGTAGGTCGCCCTTTAGATCGGTGAGCATACCTGCGGTTGGCGGTTCTTGTAGGGGTCTCTTCACCGTGTACGTCTGGAGTGATGACATGGGTCTTTCCCACACGAGAAGGATGTCTTGATGGGCCCATCTCATGGTTGGAGAGTTCAGGCTCGATGGTTGCACATCGTATGTCCATGCCGAGATCCCCATAATCTGCTAACACCCGTCAACAGGACGGGCCCAGTGCTGGAGACAGCTGACATGGGGCCAATCATGGCTGAGGGATGACTCCCATCGTCTCCGTAGCAGCAGTCACCATGTGCATTGCCCAAAAGCCTGAACCCCTTTAATGACCCGGTCAGGGTGGTCTATGATGTGGAGACTTGTGAATGAAAGCCGGTTGGTTATTGGTGTCTGGCTGACTTTTTTCCGAGTGTCTAAGATGTAATTTGTGGGGTTGCAGCCTATTTCTTAGGGCCCAGTATATGGAGTTTTATTATTCCGGTAACGTGGCTTCTGTGTCTCTTTCTGCTTAGGCCACAAATGGTGGAGGAACGTTCAGTGATTATTCTTCCTCTGTCCCCTCAACGCCCAGCATAAGCCAACGAGAACTACGTATCGAGACCATTGCAGCTTCCAGTACACCAACCCCAATCCGAAAGCAAAGCAAGCGTCGCTCCAACATCTTTACAGTGAGTACTATCGAAAGATGGGGCAGATCACACCCGCTTCTTCTTGAGCAGGCAGAATATGTGAGGTTCAAGCCTTGAAATAAGACAGAAGCATGAAAGAGGCTGACTCCAGGTAAATCCTTGAAATGTTGTGCAGGATGCAGCATAGGGAGAATGGGAGGCAGTTACCGGTCTGATGGGTCACTTATCGCTGGGGTCTAAGGAGGTGACGTGACAGGGCGGTCAGACGTAGAGAACTCACGTGGAGTGTCATATGAGGAGGATAAAGTGATGGAGGGCAGAGGAGCTGCATGACGACAGGTCTGGGGCGAGAGCACAGTCCCCTCTAGATCACCAGGGTACGATGAGAAGCCAGGCTGACCACAGCTGGGAGAACAGCAATGTATGGCAGGATCTCTTCAGTAGACCAGACCCGGCCACTGATTGGAGAGTGCAGCGCACCGTCAGAACCTAGACGCTCATATTCTAATTCAGAAGCACCGCTAATAATAATTGTGGAGGCCGAGCTTACGAGCAGACTACCACCACTGATCTCCTGGACCCAACACTACTCCAAACCTTCAACTGGGACAAGATTGTCTTCTGAATCCCAACCACAACTAACTTCAGCCCCATGAAAACCTGAAAACTCATAGATATGGTGTACTGTTTCTCCTGGTGGAGACCCCATGGCATCTCAAAGGCTGGAAAAGGGATATGCAGGTTAGCTGTCTTCCAAGGGAAAGCTGTCTCTGTAGCTACGCCGCAGTCAGTGTCCAACCCTTTACCAGGCCTGGCAGCATGACTGAGGATGTTGGCCAAAGCATGAGGAAATGGACTCATCTGCGGAGCGCTGTTACTCATGGAGCAGCACAAGCTTCCAGGAGCACCATATGGAAATGTAACATGACAGAAAGCCAAGAATCCAGAAGATTTCAGCCATTCAGTAAAAACTGGGAGCCCAGACGTAGCCAGGAACTGACCCCATTGACTGACTGCCATAGTTTAGAATCTACACGCTGTTTGTGATATCTCAGCCCAGAAAGACGAAGACGGAAAAAAGACCCATTCATGCTGAAATGAAAGTCTAGAGACTGACCTGCAACAAAGCAGCCTGGACGACATGTGTAATCTGAGGTAAGGATAGACAGTTCACGAGATTGACCCCGACCCATGACTGGAGCATACGGAGCATTTCGATCTGGACAGATTGCGGGTGACCAGGACTTCACAGCCAGTGGTATAGAGGCCTAATGGCGCAGTAGACCATAGGGGACATACAATGAATGATCAGACCTGTTGAGAGAGACTGGGCGGGTGTGGGGCTGGGGTGAGAATCTTCTATGCTCTCATCTCTATGACGGATGTGGTCTTCATCAGAAGGATAGCACTTGATTTTCTGTACTCTGTCCTCTGAAAGTCATGCTCATGCCTGAGACCATCATTCTTGATATCTCCTGGTCTGTTTAGCATTGGTTCCTTCACCATTCATTATAGGATGGGGAATGAGAGAGAGAGAGATAATGGAGACCCTCCACCATGTCCAGACTTGTAGACTTCCCAGCCAAAGTCGAAGCATTATCGTCATGTCCTTGAGTTTCTGTGGAGCCACCTGGTATCTTCAGAGCTCTGCTTGTGGGTCCTGTTTCATGAGCCCAGAAGAGCTGTCACAATCTGTCCGTCCTGCTGGTACCTGATCTGCAGGCATCTGTTGGGCTGGGGTCAGACCAGGACATTTTATAGTAAAGGTGCTGTCCAGCCGCGGGTACCGTCTGGGGATTACACCCAAACTTGTCATTGTTTCTTGTGCAAATGGCCATTCGTCGCCGGTCAACGTGTGATACCTTCCCAGGACTCAACTTCAGTAGCGTAATCCGGACCTGAATGAGAAATATGTAAGAGATTTCCGAGCAATTTTCAATGTAAACCAGTAGCTACTATGTCATGAACTGCCAAGACTAACAATTCACTTGACCGCAGCGAATTTCAAGAAAACGTTCAGAATCCCCCCATAAATGATGTAAGGCGGAACCTCCAATGATCAGATGGGATCCCAAATGAGCCCCCAGTGGGTCAGAAATGGTGTAAGACAAGATCCCAGATCAACCCCAAATCTGTCAGAAATGGTGTAAGACAAGATCCCATATCAACCCCAAATCTGTCAGAAATGGTGTAAGACAAGATCCCAGATCAAACCCAGATGTGTCAGAAATGGTGTAAGACAAGATCCCGATCAACCCCAAATATGTCAGAAATGGTGTAAGACAAGATCCCGATCAACCCCAAATCTGTCAGAAATGGTGTAAGACAAGATCCCGATCAACCCCAAATCTGTCAGAAATGGAGGAGGACAAGATCCCGATCAACCCCAAATCTGTCAGAAATGGAGGAGGACAAGATCCCGATCAACCCCAAATCTGTCAGAAATGGAGGAGGACAAGATCCCAAACAACCCCCAATGTGTCAGAAATGGAGGAGGACAAGATCCCGATCAACCCCAATGTGTCAGAAATGGAGGAGGACAAGATCCCGATCAACCCCAAATCTGTCAGAAATGATGTAAGACAAGATCCCGATCAACCCCAAATCTGTCAGAAATGATGTAAGACAAGATCCCGATCAACCCCAAATCTGTCAGAAATGGTGTAAGACAAGATCCCGATCAACCCCAAATCTGTCAGAAATGGAGGAGGACAAGATCCCGATCAACCCCCAATGTGTCAGAAATGGAGGAGGACAAGATCCCGATCAACCCCAAATCTGTCAGAAATGGAGGAGGACAAGATCCCGATCAACCCCAAATCTGTCAGAAATGGAGGAGGACAAGATCCGATCAACCCCCAATGTGTCAGAAATGGAGGAGGACAAGATCCCGATCAACCTCAAATCTGTCAGAAATGGAGGAGGACAAGATCCCGATCAACCCCCAATGTGTCAGAAATGGAGGAGGACAAGATCCCGATCAACCCCAAATCTGTCAGAAATGGAGGAGGACAAGATCCCGATCAACCCCCAATGTGTCAGAAATGGAGGAGGACAAGATCCCGATCAACCCCCAATGTGTCAGAAATGGAGGAGGACAAGATCCCGATCAAACCCCAATGTGTCAGAAATGGAGGAGGACAAGATCCCGATCAACCCCCAATGTGTCAGAAATGGAGGAGGACAAGATCCCGATCAACCTCAAATCTGTCAGAAATGGAGGAGGACAAGATCCCGATCAACCCCCAATGTGTCAGAAATGGAGGAGGACAAGATCCCGATCAAACCCCAATGTGTCAGAAATGGAGGAGGACAAGATCCCGATCAACCCCCAATGTGTCAGAAATGGAGGAGGACAAGATCCCGATCAACCCCCAATGTGTCAGAAATGATGTAAGACAAGATCCCGATCAACCCCCAATCTGTCAGAAATTATGTAAGACAAGATCCCGATCAACCCCCAATGTGTCAGAAATGGTGTAAAGTGAGATCATGGCTGCACCTCTATAAGCCCCCAATGTGTCAGAAATGATGTATGACAGGATCCTGGATGAAGTCCCCATTGTGTCTCAAGACAACATTCCAGATGAACCCCCAGTGTATTGGAAATGATATTAGAAGTAGATGGGATCCTGGAAGAACCCTGGAGTGATGATCTCTCCAGATGTTTCTGGGCGCTGCATGTAGATAACACGGAGCAGATCATTTACTCTTCTACATTATTCCTATCCTGGCCATTTTTGGAGTCCGGGCGGATCGCCAGGTCCCTCCTAGTCAAGTTTTCAGCATTTCCTTACTGTATCTCCAGCGGCCGACAGCTGTCTCTCCCTTCCTCCGTACACATAAGTTCTGAACGGGGAGAAGGTCTCTGCCTGACACTTCTTGTGGATTGTAGAAAAAAGACTGTCTTTTTTCTACAATACACGTTGAGATTGCTATCTCGGACACGTGCACCACGCTCTTTGAGCGGAGTGCCGGCTGATCGGTTGATTACTGCTTGAGCCTCTTGTGGATTGTCTCACTGGGAACAAAAGTTTAGGAATGTTGACACCCAATGTCCTATCTTCCCGGCCATCTGCCATCGGGAGACTCCCTAAACCTTAGATGGTCATCCACTCCCCTCAATATATGTTGAGTGCACCTTCTGGGTAGGGCCACCTTTAGCCGTTGGCAGTATGGTATGGCCTGGGTTCTTTCCTGGCTGGTGATATAGGTCCTCTTAGCAGGCCTATATCCTCATGTGAATGCTCCTTGGCTGATGTGTCTGACTGTAGTAGCTTAGCCCAGCATACTGAATGTGGGAGAGATCTATCACCCACCACCAAGTCATGGAAAGGCCTTCACAAATAGGAGCTGGACATGATGGAGTGTGGCAATCCCACATCGAGCCAAGCCTTGACCATAGAGCAGAGCAGTACGGGGTTATTCACATCTTGTCTAAAATCTGCATATAAAAAACAACAAGCAGTTTTACTGCAATTTACATTGTGGCAATTGGTCATTCAGCCATAACTGTGGAAATCTGCAGTAAAACTACATTGGGACAGTGTCCCAACATCAAGCAAGTCCCCTGTTTCAGGCCGGAGGTCCTGTCTCCCTGTTTCAGGCCGGAGGTCCTGTCTCCCTGTTTCAGGCCGGAGGTCCTGTCTCCCTGTTTCAGGCCGGAGGTCCTGTCTCCCTGTTTCAGGCCGGAGGTCCTGTCTCCCTGTTTCAGGCCGGAGGTCCTGTCTCCCTGTTTCAGGCCGGAGGTCCTGTCTCCCTGTTTCAGGCCGGAGGTCCTGTCTCCCTGTTTCAGGCCGGAGGTCCTGTCTCCCTATTTCAGGCCGGAGGTCCTGTCTCCCTGTTTCAGGCCGGAGGTCCTGTCTCCCTGTTTCAGGCCGGAGGTCCTGTCTCCCTGTTTCAGGCCGGAGGTCCTGGCGCCCTGTTTCAGGCCGGAGGTCCTGGCGCCCTGTTTCAGGCCGGAGGTCCTGGCGCCCTGTTTCAGGCCGGAGGTCCTGGCTCCCTGTTTCAGGCCGGAGGTCCTGGCGCCCTGTTTCAGGCCGGAGGTCCTGGCGCCCTGTTTCAGGCCGGAGGTCCTGGCGCCCTGTTTCAGGCCGGAGGTCCTGGCGCCCTGTTTCAGGCCGGAGGTCCTGGCGCCCTGTTTCAGGCCGGAGGTCCTGGCGCCCTGTTTCAGGCCGGAGGTCCTGGCGCCCTGTTTCAGGCCGGAGGTCCTGGCGCCCTGTTTCAGGCCGGAGGTCCTGGCGCCCTGTTTCAGGCCGGAGGTCCTGGCGCCCTGTTTCAGGCCGGAGGTCCTGGCGCCCTGTTTCAGGCCGGAGGTCCTGGCGCCCTGTTTCAGGCCGGAGGTCCTGGCGCCCTGTTTCAGGCCGGAGGTCCTGGCGCCCTGTTTCAGGCCGGAGGTCCTGGCGCCCTGTTTCAGGCCGGAGGTCCTGGCGCCCTGTTTCAGGCCGGAGGTCCTGGCGCCCTGTTTCAGGCCGGAGGTCCTGGCGCCCTGTTTCAGGCCGGAGGTCCTGGCGCCCTGTTTCAGGCCGGAGGTCCTGGCGCCCTGTTTCAGGCCGGAGGTCCTGGCGCCCTGTTTCAGGCCGGAGGTCCTGGCGCCCTGTTTCAGGCCGGGAGGTCCTGGCGCCCTGTTTCAGGCCGGAGGTCCTGGCGCCCTGTTTCAGGCCGGAGGTCCTGGCGCCCTGTTTCAGGCCGGAGGTCCTGGCGCCCTGTTTCAGGCCGGAGGTCCTGGCGCCCTGTTTCAGGCCGGAGGTCCTGGCGCCCTGTTTCAGGCCGGGAGGTCCTGCTATCTCTCTCTCTCGATCACACTATCCTATGTATTGACGGTTTTCTTGGGAGTAATTGGGAAACTGTAGAATCTGTCTCTTTCACATTTGCTGTCTTCTCCAGAGATCCTTAACCATTTTGGCTCTGCAGGTGATGAAACACACAATATTCATGACAAAAAAAGGAGTGTTTTAAAAAAGATTTGTTACCATGAAATCACTGAAAATCCAATTTTTATATTTTTTTATGGGTGAAACGTGTAACTTAAAGTTTTGCCTATAAAATCCAAGCACAAAACGCCCTGAGCCGCAGCATCTTCATGCTCCTGTACTTGGTGCCACATGCCAGTCATACTGCGGTGAAATACATGTAGGGCATGGTGCCACGTGTACCATAACCACCTTACTATGATCAGTGTCCCTAGGACATGTCGTGGACTGGTGAAACCTGCATTGTCAGACTTAAAAGAAGATCACAAGTCTTCTTGATCTTTGGCCCTTGTTTCCTCCTTGTGCAACTGATAAATTCATCATTTGGAGTCACGTGTGTCTCGTCACTCAATTCCCCTGTTGCTATTATAATCTTATTGTAAATGACAAGCACAGGAATGGGGCAGGAAAGTCTGCATTGAGCTGAGGAGATCCACAGAGAGATGGGGCAGGTCCACACTGAAGTGAGAGGATCCATAGAGAGGCATGGAGGTCTACACTGAGAAGAGGAGACCCACAGAGAAGCAGGAAGCTTCACAGTGAAGCGGGGAGGTCCACAGTGCGATAGGGAAGTCCTTCTTTCTAACTTTCACATCACATAGCTTTCACCTATGCCTTAGTTGAACTTGATGGACTTATGTTTTTTCAACCATATTAACTATGTAGGTCCAGAGTGAGGCAGGGAGGGCCACACTGAGGTGAAGAGATCCACAGAGAGGCAGTTAGCTCCATATTGAGGTGAGGAGATCCACAGAGAAGCAGGACGTTTTACAGTGAAATGGGGAGGTCCGTAGAGAGTCTCGGATGTCCACACTGAGATGAGGAGATCCATACCTATGTAAGGAGATACAAAGTGAGGCAGGGAGGGCCACTGTGAAACAGGACAGTCTGCCGAGAGGCAGGGAGGGCCACATTGAGTTGAGCAGGTCCACAGAGAGGACAGGATGGTCCATGGTGAGGTAACCTGCTCCGCAGACAGGCCAGGAAGTCCAAACTGAGGTGAGAAGATCGACAGAAAGTTAAGGAGTTCCACAGTGAAAAAGGGAGGTCCATAGAGAGCTAGGGATGTTCACAGTAAGACAGGGAGGTCCACGCTGAGGTGAGGAGATCCACAGAGAGGCAGTTAGCTCCATACTGAGGTGAGAAGATCCACAGAGAGGCAGTTAGCTCCATATTGAGGTGAGGAGATCCACAGAGAAGCAGGACGTTTCACTGTGAAATGGGAAGATCCACAGAGAGGCAGGGATGTCCACAGAGAGGCCTGATGGCCCACACTGAGGTGAGCAGATCCACAGAGAGGCAGTTAGCTCCATACTGAGGTGAGCAGATCCACAGAGAGGCAGTTAGCTCCATATTGAGGTGAGGAGATCCACAGAGAAGCAGGACGTTTCACTGTGAAATGGGAAGATCCACAGAGAGGCAGGGATGTCCACAGAGAGGCCTGATGGCCCACACTGAGGTGAGCAGATCCACAGAGAGGCAGTTAGCTCCATACTTAGGTGAGCAGATCCACAGAGAGGCAGTTAGCTCCATACTGAGGTGAGGAGATCCACAGAGAGGCAGTTAGCTCCATACTGAGGTGAGGAGATCCACAGAGAGGCAGTTAGCTCCATACTGAGGTGAGAAGATCCACAGAGAGGCAGTTAGCTCCATACTGAGGTGAGAAGATCCACAGAGAGGCAGTTAGCTCCATACTGAGGTGAGGAGATCCACAGAGAGGCAGTTAGCTCCATACTGAGGTGAGAAAATCCACAGAGAGGCAGTTAGCTCCATATTGAGGTGAGGAGATCCACAGAGAGGCAGTTAGCTCCATACTGAGGTGAGGAGATCCACAGAGAGGCAGTTAGCTCCATACTGAGGTGAGGAGATCAACAGAGAGGCAGTTAGCTCCATACTGAGGTTAGATCCACAGAAAGGCAGTTAGCTCCATACTGAGGTGAGAAGATCCACAGAGAGGCAGTTAGCTCCATACTGAGGTGAGAAGATCCACAGAGAGGCAGTTAGCTCCATACTGAGGTGAGGAGATCCACAGAAAGGCAGTTAGCTCCATACTGAGGTGAGAAGATCCACAGAGAAGCAGTTAGCTCCATACTGAGGTGAGGAGATCAACAGAGAGGCAGTCAGCTCCATATTGAGGTGAGGAGATCCACAGAAAGGCAGTTAGCTCCATACTGAGGTGAGGAGATCCACAGAAAGGCAGTTAGCTCCATACTGAGGTGAGAAGATCCACAGAGAGGCAGTTAGCTCCATATTGAGGTGAGGAGATCCACAGAGAAGCGGGACGTTTTGCTGTGAAATGGGAAGATCCACAGAGAGGCAGGGATGTCCACAGAGAGGCAGGGATGTCCACAGAGAGGCCTGATGGCCCACACTGAGGTGAGCAGATCCACATACACAGAGGGAGGTCCACAATTAAGCCAGAAGTTCCAAAGTGAGGCAGGGAGGTCCACAGTGAGACACAGAGGTCACTTTTTCTATCATTTAAATCACGACCTATCCCTTGGGTAAACTTTATCGACATCTTTTTTCAACCATATTAACTATGTAGATCCACAGTCTGGGAGGTCCACTGATACGCAGGGAGGTGTACATTGATACAGGGAGGTCTGCACTGAAGTGAGGAGGTCCACGGTGAGATGGGGTGGGTCACAGTGAAGTCAGAGAGGTTCCCAGAGAGGTGAGGAGGTCGACATAGAGGTTTATAGAGACTGGAGAGGATGTCCACGCTGATGTGAAGAGGTCCACAGAGGGGCAGGATGGACTATAGATCGGCAGGGTGGGAAAAAGAGAGTCACAGAGATATACAGTGAGTCACAAAGACCACAGAGAGTCGGGGATGTCCACAGGGAGGTCATTAGTGAGGCATGAAGGTCCATTGCCGTCGTCTATCATTAGTTCTATCTACAGATGCAAGTATTCTTGGAGGCCAGCCCTCCTCAGACCTTTTCTTCTCTGTTCCATTCTTTTTATCCTCACCTACGCTCCGTTTCCTTCTCTACCCCACCTCCCATGTATAACATGTACTGTCCTTGTAATAATTGATGATGTCCTAGCATCTTCTCTGGTCTTTTTGGTGCATCCGTTTTGATGTCATTAGTCAATTGTCCCCATTTTGACATTCCGTACATGAATGATTACAGTGTGAGAGTTTCCTCACTTGGTCCTTTTCTCTACTGGAACCTTTCACCTTTTCCAGACAGGGACGTTTCAGAGGCTTCCGCTGGCTCCCCTGCCTCCTCCTCAGAGTCGTGTGTCTGTCCTCCGCAAGTATCTGACTGCTCACTCTACCAACTGCCCCTGAGTGGTGGCCTTACACCCATTCTTCCTCCCTGTTGCGAGGTAGTGACTGAACGGAAATATACGGGACACCCCTTCTCCTCCTCCTCCGTGCCTGGGCAGGGGGCGCTGATTGCTGGGGACCTTCTCAGTTGGACAGCTGCTTTCCACCCTGCAGCCTGCACGGACCTGCCTCTTCCTGGATAAGACATGGAGATTTGGATGTGGGGTTCCTCATGGGAACCCCCAGCCACCCCTTCCCCATCTAATTGACATGCTGCTGTTTTCTTCCTGTCTGAATGTAACCTTGTGCTGTGTACCTCCATGGGAAGCACTTTTCTGGAGCCAGCCTTCTGCGGATTGTAAATGTACTATTGTACTTCTTTCTATGCTTTTCTCCAGAACTTCACCTGTACATACAGAGCTCCATTGCGGACTAGAAACTGTTGATAATGCTGTTTTGTACCAGATTCCTTCTTCTCATTTCTCAGTTGTTCTGGTGACAGTCTGTAACTAAATAAACTGGTTGGAATGAGCCGTTTGCCTGTGTTGTCCCCTTCATGCATGTTGACATTTCACGCCTGTCTCCATGCAGGATTCCTGCTGCCGCACAGAATAGACGGGGGCGGGGATTACTGAGGTTCTGCGTGGGTGGTGCTCCTCTGCTCTGGGTGTGTGTGTATCCCTCTGTACTCTCTCCTGTGCGAGTGCCTCACGTCTGTGACCCTTCCTTCTTCTGCTGTCTTCCTGGTCAGTGATTCCCATGTCACCCCCGTCACCACTGATTGAATGTTGTCAATGAGCAGCACCCCCAGAGGTACTTTCCTGCTTAAACCTTGTATCTCGATTGTGTGTAGCACCCCCGTCACACCTCTACAGAGCATGATGGCCCTGTTGTGCGCTGATGGCGTATGTGCGCGCGCTGTTCTCCCTCCTGTACCATTGTAATGTGCCCCTGTATCTTGTTCTCTTCCAGTCTCGGAGGGGCGCAGAGGTGGACAGAGAGAAGAGGGCCCCGGAATGTAAATCTGAGAGTGTTGGCAGTGGAAGAGCCATTCCTATCAAACAGGTGGGGCCCCCCTGAGCAGAGAGCTTGCGTGGAAGAGTGGTGTGCTTGTTGTAGGGGCTGTAGTAGAAAGGGCAGGTAGCTCATTGCTATCCCGCGGCGCCAGCCGGAATCCCGTCTATGTCACTGCGCACTCGATGTGTTTGTCGCTTTGTACATCTCCACACTGCTTTCTGTGTATAAGTATGGCTCATGCTTTATGTGTGTGTGTGTGAGGAAGAAAGGAGTTAACACACTCGTCATCTGAAGCTGGCCGTCGTCTGTCAGTTGCTGCCTCTGTGCTGTATAGTGGACACCACCTTCCGAGCTCACCCCGTTATCTCTGCAGGAGTCCTTCATACCATGTGTTTAGGTGAGTGCAGGTACAGTGATCCTCTGCCGCTGACCAAAGTACCCCCCGACACTGGTCAGATCGTCATCAGGTAACCCAACGGCCATTGGTAGAAAGTGATTGAACCGACCTACGACAAGCCACAGGAACGTGAATACATATTTCATGGCTGGGGGTCTGACCACAGCGACCCCCATCATCACCAGACTGTGGAACCTGAGCACCCCCCTTTTTGGAAGAATTTAAATGGAGTGCTCCGTCCTGCTCCATTCATAGTCTTCGAGCACTCCTCTCCACCACTCCCATACACTTTGAATAGAGGGGCAGCCTACATGCGTGGCCCTTTCTCCATTCAAATATCTCTGAAGCCTCGGTTACAGTGGCCGGACACCCTGGTGGTCATCACCTATCCTGTGACCCCCCCACCCCCCTTTGCCATTTATATAAAAAGTAGGCGAGGAGGGGACAGGACCAACATGGCCCGACACCTTTAACCATACGCACTGCCAGAGAACTACGCCAGCTCCTTGCCAGCATAGATTCAACTTCCCGAAGACTGTGCCTGTTAATAATCCTCCTGTATGGTCCGCCAGCAAGTCGTCTTATTAGGACTAGTCACAGATCTTTAGACATTTTCCCAGATTTCTGGACAGATCCCACTCAGAAGTACCAATGGGGAACAAGCTTTTAGCCAAAATTTCCTAGCAGGTCCACGACCCTCCGCAGTGTCCATTACCCTGACATGGTGCCGGATACTTTGGTGGTTACTGGTCATTATGTCATCTGAGTGCCTGCGAGAGACACTGCGCTCACCGCCATACTGTTAGCTAGGCCGAACGTGGACTTTTCTGGATTATTTGGTATCACCTGGGAAGAAAGCTTGAAAACTAGAGTGCACCTCCTGGTATTTTCTCCATCCTTTCAGGGATTGTCATGGTGCTTTGTGCCCCATGGTAGAATACTGTGCTTCCCACAGTACAGTACAATGCTCCCTGCGGTAGAGTGCCCCCAACAGTACAGTGCTGAACCCCCTGTGGTAGAATGTCCCCCCCCACAGTAGAGTGCTGTGCTTCCTGCCCCATAATATACTGCTGTGCTTCCCTCAGTAAAATGCTCTGCTCCCTGCTGAAGAGTGCTCCCCACAGTAGAGTGCTGTCCTTCCCATGTTACAGTGCTATGCCTCCCACAGTACAGTGCTGTGCTCCCTGCAATACAGTGCTATGCCCCCCACGGTACAGTGCTGTGCTCCCTGCAGTAGAGTGCTGTCCTTCCCATGTTACAGTGCTGTGCTCCCTGCAATAGAGTGCTGCCCTTCCCATGTTACAGTGCTATGCCTCCCACGGTACAGTGCTGTGCTCCCTGCAGTAGAGTGCTGTACTTCCCATGTTACAGTGCTATGCCCCCCACGGTACAGTGCTGTGCTGCCTGCAGTACAGTGCTGTCCTACCCATGTTATAGTGCTGTGCTCCCTGCAGTAGAGTGCTGTCCTTCCCATGTTGCAGTGCTATGCCCCCCACGGTACAGTGCTGTGCTGCCTGCAGTACAGTGCTGTCCTTCCCATGTTACAGTGCTATATCCCCCACAGTACAGTGCTGTCCTTCCCATGTTACAGCGCTGTATTGACCGCGGTACAGTGCTGTGCTCCCTGCAGTAGAGTGCTGTCCTTCCCATGTTACAGTGCTATGCCCCCTACGGTACAGTGCTGTGCTCCCTGCAGTAGAGTGCTGTCCTTCCCATGTTACAGTGCTATGCCCCCTACGGTACAGTGCTGTGCTCCCTGCAGTAGAGTGCTGTCCTTCCCATGTTACAGTGCTATGCCCCCTACGGTACAGTGCTGTGCTCCCTGCAGTAGAGTGCTGTCCTTCCCATGTTACAGTGCTGTGCTCCCTGCAGTAGAGTGCTGTCTTTCCCATGTTACAGTGCTATGCCCCCCCATGTTACAGTGCTGTGCTCCCTGTAGTAGAGTGCTGTCCTTCCCATGTTACAGTGCTGTGCTCCCTGCAGTAGAGTGCTGTCTTTCCCATGTTACAGTGCTATGCCCCCCCATGTTACAGTGTTGTGCTCCCTGCAGTAGAGTGCTGTCCTTCCCATGTTACTGTGCTATGCCCCCCACGGTACAGTGCTGTGCTCCCTGCAGTACAGTGCTATGCCCCCCACGGTACAGTGCTGTGCTCCCTGCAGTAGAGTGCTGTCCTTCCCATGTTACAGTGCTATGCCCCCTATGGTACAGTGCTGTGCTCCCTGCAGTAGAGTGCTGTCCTTCCCATGTTACAGTGCTATGCTCCCCACGGTACAGTGCTGTGCTGCCTGCAGTAGAGTACTGTCCTTCCCATGTTACAGTGCTATGCTCCCCACGGTACAGTGCTGTGCTCCCTGCAGTAGAGTGCTCTTCTTCCCATGTTACAGTGCTATGCTCCCCACGGTACAGTGCTGTGCTGCCTGCAGTAGAGTGCTGTCCTTCCCATATTACAGTGCTGTGCTGCGTGCAGTAGAGTGCTGTTCTTCCTATGTTACAGTGCTATGCTCTCCACGGTACAGTGCTGTGCTCCCTGCAGTAGAGTGCTGTTCTTCCCATGTTACAGTGCTATGCCCCCCCACGGTACAGTGCTGTGCTGCCTGCAGTAGAGTGCTGTTCTTCCTATGTTACAGTGCTATGCCCCCTACGGTACAGTGCTGTGCTCCCTGCAGTAGAGTGCTGTCCTTCCCATGTTACAGTGCTATGCTCCCCACAGTACAGTGCTGTGCTCCCTGCAGTAGAGTGCTGTCCTTCCCATGTTACAGTGCTATGCCCCCCACGGTACAGTGCTGTTCTTCCTGCAGTAGAGTGCTGTTCTTCCCATGTTACAGTGCTATGCTCCCCACGGTACAGTGCTGTGCTGCCTGCAGTAGAGTGCTGTCCTTCCCATGTTACAGTGCTATGCTCCCCACGGTACAATGCTGTTCTTCCTGCAGTAGAGTGCTGTCCTTCCCATGTTACAGTGCTGTGCTCCCTGCAGTACAGTGCTGTGCTCCCTGCAGTAGAGTGCTGTCCTTCCCATGTTACAGTGCTATGCCTCCCACGGTACAGTGCTGTGCTCCCTGCAGTAGAGTGCTGTCCTTCCCATGTTACAGTGCTATGTCTCCCACGGTACAGTACTGTGCTCCCTGCAGTAGAGTGCTGTCCTTCCCATGTTACAGTGCTATGCCCCCCACGATACAGTGCTGTGGTCCCTGCAGTAGAGTGCTCTTCTTCCCATGTTACAGTGCTATGCTCCCCACGGTACAGTGCTGTTCTTTCTGCAGTAGAGTGCTGTCCTTCCCATGTTACAGTGCTATGCTCCCCACGGTACAGTGCTGTGCTCCCTGCAGTAGAGTGCTGTTCTTCCCATGTTACAGTGCTATGCCCCCCACGGTACAGTGCTGTGCTCCCTGCAGTAGAGTGCTGTTCTTCCCATGTTAGTGCTATGCCCCCCACGGTACAGTGCTGTGCTCCCTGCAGTAGAGTACTGTTCTTCCCATGTTACAGTGCTATGCCCCCCACGATACAGTGCTGTGGTCCCTGCAGTAGAGTGCTCTTCTTCCCATGTTACAGTGCTATGCCCCCCACGGTACGGTGCTGTGCTCCCTGCAGTAGAGTACTGTTCTTTCCATGTTACAGTGCTATGCCCCCCACGATACAGTGCTGTGGTCCCTGCAGTAGAGTGCTCTTCTTCCCATGTTACAGTGCTATGCCCCCCCACGATACAGTGCTGTGGTCCCTGCAGTAGAGTGCTCTTCTTCCCATGTTACAGTGCTATGCCCCCCACGGTACAGTGCTGTGCTCCCTGCAGTAGAGTACTGTTCTTCCCATGTTACATCGCTGTGCTGACTGCAGTAAAGTGCAGTGTTCTTGGTGTATTTAGTGCACATTGTACAGCGCCAAGAATAATAAGGTTCAGATCATAAGTAGAGATAATTTGGGTGCCTGTGACAAATATGCTTAGTTGTTCTTCAAAGTGAAGGCTTGGTCTGGAGCCTCCATGTTCCGGGTCCCATAGCTAGGGACATGCAGCATGGGCCCCTGAAATCGCAGGCCTCTCCCCAGGAGCATCTCCTGCGCTGCCTCCACCATGTATTGTGATGATCGGCTGGAGACCAGGATCTGATCAGTGTGGCCTCCAGTTCTTCTCCTTATGGTGGACTTGCTGAAATGACGTTCCCCCCTGTCTCAGCGCAGAATGAAGTGTGTGTAAGCGAATGTTTGGGCAGAAGTCATTATTTTGCTCTTTCCATTCTAGAATAATCTAACGTCCGTTATCTATTGAATAAATATGTTTGTCTCAAGGCTCGATGTCCTTTATCAGAGCTCCTCATCCAGCCGCATGTGGAGATCCTCAGTTTCAAGCAGGGAGGTAGTCTATATAGTGGACATAAGGGCGATGCAAGAATAAAGGGGTCACATTCCAGCGTTGGCCCAGATGTCACGGCTGTGCCCTGAAATTACCTCGAAAGTCCTTCCACCGAGCAACACACTATTGTCTGAAGACCGTGCATCCTCTGCAGGTCCAGGCGGTTATAACAGACAGCGCCATTTCCGTGTCTGCATGTGTGTAAATGAATGCTCTGTGAGCCGCACACGTCTGTTTCTACATGGAGGTGATATCCTGTGGAGGAGAGCCCTGTGCCGGAAAATGTGACGACAAAGGACAGATGCAACACAACCTCCTCCTCCTCCCGGCTGTGTGTTTATGGTACACTGTCGGGGTGAACTCATGGCATCTCTGACCTCTTTACACAGGACGATGATCGAGCTCATTATACAGCTGAGCTCATCTCTGTTCCCGGCACCTCGCCCGTGGTTTGTTCTCTGCACGTTGCCCATCGTTTGTTGGCAGCACATCGCCCGTCGCTTGACAGTATGTCATCCATCGTTTGTTGGCAGCACATCGCCCGCTATTTGACAGTATGTCTCCCATTGTTTTTTGGCAGTATGTTGCCTGTGACTTGTTGGTATCATGTTGCCCGTGGTTTGCCGGCAGCTCCTCGCCTGTCGTTTGTCGGAAGTGCGACGCCCGTGGTTTTTTCGGCAGCACGACACTTGTTCCAGGCTACGATTGCTGCTGTAATGGAGCTAAGATGAATGCCGATCAGCGATTGTGATTGATCGGGGCTCGGGTGAAGGAGGTGAGCCGTGACTGGAGATTCTAACGGTGCCTCCGAGCCTTTACCTCAACCATAGTCATCGCTGAAAAAACGTAATAGCAAGCGATAAAAAAGTGTTACCCCAAAATGATGCCAATGAAAACTACAAGTCGTCCCTCAAAAATCAATACCTCACACAGCTCTATAGGAAAGATTTAATCAGAGTTTTTCAGAAAGTTATGTGTACCCCATTAAAATCTACAAGTTGTCCCGCAAAAAACAAGCCCTTATACAGCTACATAGACGGGGGAAAAAAAGGAAGAAAAGATCAGTAAGGCCACTAAGGGGTTAAACCTTGTAACGGCACCCAAAATATATAACGCCCTGTGCTAAGCCACGCCCCCAGATAATCGGTCAGTAACGGAGATCGAGGTTACCGGTTTAGTTGTCGTCCTGGCCTGAACCTGTGGCGCTCTGGCTTCTCGGCGGGTGTCGCGGTGTACGGCGTCCGCCTGGAGTGGCTGCTCTCCGTGTCTGATCAGTCACTTGTAGAGTAGAGACGCATAGCTCGGTGATGGTGCGGGGGCGTGCCGAGGCGCTCAGTGCAGTCCAGCCGGAGAGAAGCTGTCGCCTAGGACCCTTCTGTGGCCGCTCTTGTGTCCAGAGGAACGAACTGAGCAAAAATACCCAAGATCGGCCATCAGCAGCGCGTGCTAATGAGCGTAGTAGTTAGTGAGGAGCGCAAGGCCTGAGAAAACCAAGTGTCCTCACACCGCCTGCCGGAAAATAATGGGCCGGAGTCCATCCTGACCACAGACCCCCCAGAATACTCCACCAGTGCCAAGTATTTCTACTGTACCCCAAGTGTCCCTGTCCCGTACCCCAAGTGTCCCTGTCCCGTACCCCAAGTGTCCCTGTCCCGTACCCCAAGTGTCCCTGTCCCGTACCCCAAGTGTCCCTGTCCCGACTCCCAAGTGTCCCTGTCCGTGCACTCCAAGTGTCCCTGTCCCGCACCCCAAGTGTCCCTGTCCCGTACCCCAAGTGTCCCTGTCCCGTACCCCAAGTGTCCCTGTCCCGTACCCCAAGTGTCCCTGTCCCGTACCCCAAGTGTCCCTGTCCCGTACCCCAAGTGTCCCTGTCCCGTACACCAAGTGTCCCTGTCCCGTACCCCAAGTGTCCCTGTCCCGTACCCCAAGTGTCACTGCCCCGCACCCCAAGTGTCACTGCCCCGCACCCCAAGTGTCACTGCCCCGTACCCCAAGTGTCAGGGTGTCGTTGTCTTGTCACTTCCATTGGTTCATTCTTGCGGGGGGAGTAAAGAAAAGTGTTAAGGGTCACTTTCTGTGGGGTGCACTTCCTCTGTGGACCACTAGGTGGCAGTTCTGTACTGCAGATGAATTATGTGGATCTTGGTGTAATCACAGAAGGGTTGCCAGCTGTGGAATGCCCGCCGCTCTTTGCTTGTGTGTGCCTGCTCTGTTCTTGTGCTCTCGTTCATCCCTGTGTGCTCTGCAGGTGTCTGTACGCTCCTGTGTTGACCCTTTTGGCCATCTTTGTGCTTCACTTCTCTCCGGGCGGTGTCTCTGCTGCAGATTTCCAGACCTGTGTATAGCACAACAGTCCAGGAGCATTGCAGGGGACAGGGCCGCATGTAGACCACATATCTCTGTGCATAGGGTGGCCATTATCTCCCAGTAGCTGGGAGTTCTGATGATAGCGCTGGTATCCTCTGATTCTCTGCAGTAGAAGTATGCACTGCACAAATGGAATTACAGCAGTGTCCCAGTCATGTACCTTACGTCCCAGTATGGTCCACCTCCGGGGGCATTGCAGGGGACAGGGCCGCATGTAGACCACATATCTCTGTGCATAGGGTGGCCATTATCTCCCAGTAGCTGGGAGTTCTGATGATAGCGCTGGTATCCTCTGATTCTCTGCAGTAGAAGTATGCACTGCACAAATGGAATTACAGCAGTGTCCCAGTCATGTACCTTACGTCCCAGTATTGTCCACCTCCGGGGGCATTGCAGGGGACAGGGCTGCATGTAGACCACATATCTCTGTGCATAGGGTGGCCATTACCTCCAAGCAGCTGGTAGCGTGTCTGTGCCTGTTCTCATTGACGTACCTATCTGTCTTTGTGGATGTAGGGGACTAAACCAGCAGAGCTCCTCCAGTACACTTTCTGCACCAGAGAACTGGCACCTCTTCAGGGAGCTGGGGAGGGTCATTTTGCTGTCTCTCCCAATGGTGCTGCTTTCACCTGCCTCTTTCTGCCAAATTGCCCATGCTTCGCTACCATGTGCCATTCGGCTGTGGTGTGTTCCTTTCCTTCTCCTGTATATGTAATTCATAAACCAACAGATGAATGAACGTTTGAATAAGTGATGAGGCTTAGCGGTAAAAGATCTCCTTCACTAACTGGTAAGTGCACAGCTCATTGCCTGGTGTCCGTGTTCGGTGAATGGACTGAGATGACTGACTGCTCTGAAATTAATTTGTGGACATGTTTGGAAAGTGAGGGGCAGCAAAGGAAATGTTGACCTTTACTAGAGTTTAGCAGTGAGGTAGAATGTTTGAGGGAAAGGCAGTGGTGTAAAACAAAGCGGTTAGATGGTGGATTGATGTGGAGAGAGGTTAGATGGTGGGTTGATGTGGAAAGAGGTTAGATGGTGGGTTGATGTGGGGAGAGGTTAGATGGTGGGTTGATGTGAAGAGAGGTTAGATGTTGGGTTGATGTGAAGAGGTTAGATGGTGGGTTGATGTGAAGAGAGGTTAGATGGTGGGTTGATGTGGAGAGAGGTTAGATGGTGGGTTGATGTGGAGAGAGGTTAGATGGTGGGTTGATGTGGAGAGAGGTTGGATGGTAGATTGATGTAGAGAGAGCTTGGATCGTAGATTGATGTAGAGAGAGCTTGGATGGTAGTTTGATGTGGAGAGAGGTTGGATGGTAGATTGATGTGTAGAAAGGTTAGGTGGTAGATTGATATAGAGAGAGGTTGGATGGTAGATTAATGTGGAGAGAGGTTGGATGGTAGATTGATGTGGAGAGAGGTTGGGTGGTAGATTGATGTAGAGAGAGGTTAGACTACCATCACAGATAGATTGATGTGGAGAGAGGTTAGATGGTGGGTTGATGTAGAGAGAGGTTGAATGGTAGATTGATGTAGAGAGAGGTTGGATGGTAGATTGATGTAGAGAGAGGTTGGATGGTAGATTGATGTGGAGAGAGGTTAGATATTGGGTTAATGTGAAGAGAGGATGGATGTGAGTTAATACAGAGAGGTTAGATGGTGGATTGATGTATAGAGAGGATGGATGTGAGTTGATATAGAGAAAAGTTATATGGTGGGTTGATGTAGAGAGGTTATATGGTGGATTGATGTAGAGCACGGTTAAATGGTAGATTGGTGTAGAGCACAGATAAATGGTAGATTGGTGTAGAGAGAGGTTAGATGGTGGATTGTTAAGAGAGGTTAGATGGTGGATTGATGTCGAGAGAGGTGAGTTGGTGTGATGGAGAGGTTGGAATAGGGGGTTGGTGTAGAGAGATGGTGAGTGGATGTAGAGAGAGGTTGGTTAGTGGGTTAATATAGAAAGAGGTTGAATGGTGTATTGATCTAGAGAGGTTGGATGGAGAGTTGGAGTAGAAAGTGGTGGGATTGTGAGTTGATGTAGAAAAGACAGAGGGGGGGCTAATGTGCTGTAGAATGGTTGAATGGTGGGCTGATTTAAAGAGGTAGGAAGAGAGGATGATGGGCTGATGTAGAAAGTGATTGGACAGTGGGTTGATGCAGAGAGGTTGGCAGAAGTGTTGATGTAGTGAGAAGGTTTATAATGGGTTGGTATAGAAAGGGTTATTTGGCTTGACGTAGAGAAAGGTTCTATGCGGAGTTGATGTAGAGAGAGGTTGCATGATGGGGTGGTGTAGAAAGTGGTCAGATGGTGGCCTGATGTACAGTAGAGAGATGTTTTATGGTGAGTTCATGTAGAGAAAAGTTGTGTGGTGAGTTGGTGTACAAAGTGGTTGGATTGTGCTTTGATGTAGAGTAAAGAGATGTGTTTGGTGAGTTGGATGGTGGGTTGACGTAGAGTACAGAGGTATTTTATGGTGGGTATATGTAGAGAGAGGTTAGATGGTGGGTTGGTATAGACAGTGGTGTTGTATGGTGTGTATATATGTAGGGGGAGGTTGGGTGGTGGGTTGGTATAGACAGTGGTGTTTTATGGTGTGTATATATGTAGGGGGAGGTTGGGTGGTGGGTTGGTATAGACAGTGGTGTTGTATGGTGTGTATATATGTAGGGGGAGGTTGGGTGGTGGGTTGGTGTAGACAGTGGTGTTGTATGGTGTGTATATATGTAGGGGGTTGGGTGGTGGGTTGATGTAGACAGTGGTGTTTTATGGTGTGTATATATGTGGGGGGGAGGTTGGGTGGTGGGTTGGTGTAGACAGTGGTGTTTTATGGTGTGTATATATGTAGGGGGGGGGAGGTTGGGTGGTGGGTTGGTGTAGACAGTGGTGTTGTATGGTGTGTATATATGTAGGGGGAGGTTGGGTGGTGGGTTGGTATAGACAGTGGTGTTGTATGGTGTGTGTATATATGTGGGGGGGGGGGGTTGGATGGTGGGTTGGTATAGACAGTGGTGTTTTATGGTGTGTATATATGTAGGGGGGGTTGGGTGGTGGGTTGGTATAGACAGTGGTGTTTTATGGTGTGTATATATGTAGGGGGAGGTTGGGTGGTGGTGGTGCGTTGAGGTGTATAGACAGTTGGGTGGTGGTTGTATGACAGTGGTGTTATGTGATATATGTAGGGGAGGTTGGGTGGTGGGTTGGTATAGACAGTGGTGTTGTATGGTGTGTATATATGTAGGGGGAGGTTGGGTGGTGGGTTGGTATAGACAGTGGTGTTTTATGGTGTGTATATATGTAGGGGAGGTTGGGTGGTGGGTTGGTATAGACAGTGGTGTTGTATGGTGTGTATATATGTAGGGGAGGTTGGGTGGTGGGTTGGTATAGACAGTGGTGTTGTATGGTGTGTATATATGTAGGGGGAGGTTGGGTGGTGGGTTGGTATAGACAGTGGTGTTTTATGGTGTGTATATATGTAGGGGAGGTTGGGTGGTGGGTTGGTATAGACAGTGGTGTTGTATGGTGTGTATATATGTAGGGGAGGTTGGGTGGTGGGTTGGTATAGACAGTGGTGTTGTATGGTGTGTATATATGTAGGGGAGGTTGGGTGGTGGGTTGGTATAGACAGTGGTGTTTTATGGTGTGTATATATGTAGGGGGAGGTTGGGTGGTGGGTTGGTATAGACAGTGGTGTTGTATGGTGTGTATATATGTAGGGGAGGTTGGGTGGTGGGTTGGTATAGACAGTGGTGTTTTATGGTGTGTATATATGTAGGGGAGGTTGGGTGGTGGGTTGGTATAGACAGTGGTGTTTTATGGTGTGTATATATGTAGGGGAGGTTGGGTGGTGGGTTGGTATAGACAGTGGTGTTTTATGGTGTGTATATATGTAGGGGAGGTTGGGTGGTGGGTTGGTATAGACAGTGGTGTTTTATGGTGTGTATATATGTAGGGGGAGGTTGGGTGGTGGGTTGGTATAGACAGTGGTGTTGTATGGTGTGTATATATGTAGGGGAGGTTGGGTGGTGGGTTGGTATAGACAGTGGTGTTGTATGGTGTGTATATATGTAGGGGGAGGTTGGGTGGTGGGTTGGTATAGACAGTGGTGTTGTATGGTGTGTATATATGTAGGGGAGGTTGGGTGGTGGGTTGGTATAGACAGTGGTGTTTTATGGTGTGTATATATGTAGGGGAGGTTGGATGGTGGGTTGGTATAGACAGTGGTGTTTTATGGTGTGTATATATGTAGGGGAGGTTGGGTGGTGGGTTGGTATAGACAGTGGTGTTGTATGGTGTGTATATATGTAGGGGAGGTTGGGTGGTGGGTTGGTATAGACAGTGGTGTTGTATGGTGTGTATATATGTAGGGGGAGGTTGGGTGGTGGGTTGGTATAGACAGTGGTGTTGTATGGTGTGTATATATGTAGGGGGAGGTTGGGTGGTGGGTTGGTATAGACAGTGGTGTTGTATGGTGTGTATATATGTAGGGGGGGGAGGTTGGGTGGTGGGTTGGTATAGACAGTGGTGTTTTATGGTGTGTATATATGTAGGGGGAGGTTGGATGGTGGGTTGGTATAGACAGTGGTGTTTTATGGTGTGTATATATGTAGGGGGGGGGGGGTTGGGTGGTGGGTTGGTATAGACAGTGGTGTCGTATGGTGTTTATATATGTAGGGGGGGGAGGTTGGGTGGTGGGTTGGTGTAGAGGAAGGCCTTATGGTGGGTGAGTGGATGTACAGCTCGGTTGGTTAGTGGTTTGAGATGACTGGTTTTAGGACTGATGGGTGTCAGATGATTTGTTACATTAGAATAAACCTAATTGTTCAGTTTTTCTGCAGGGAGTTCTGCTAAAGAGGAGCGGGAAATCCTTGAATAAAGAGTGGAAGAAGAAATATGTGACACTGTGTGATAACGGAGTCCTGACCTACCACCCAAGTCTCCATGTGAGTGTTCACTTGCTTTACGGTTCCTTTGTTTCTTTTCTCCCTGGGATGAGCAACAAATATTAAAACATATCTACTGTCTGACCTGTCAACTGTATTATACTGTTCACTGGGATATTACACCTCACCTGTCACCCTGTATTATACCATATACTGGGATATTACACCTCACCTGTCACCCTATATTATACGGTATACTGGGATATTACACCTCACCTGTCACCCTGTATTATACGGTATACTGGGATATTACACCTCACCTGTCACCCTATATTATACGGTATACTGGGATATTACACCTCACCTGTCACCCTGTATTATATGGTATACTGGGATATTACACCTCACCTGTCACCCTGTATTATACCATATACTGGGATATTACACCTCACCTGTCACCCTGTATTATATGGTATACTGGGATATTACACCTCACCTGTCACCCTGTATTATACCATACACTGGGATATTACACCTCACCTGTCACCTTGTATTATACTGTATACTGGAATACTACACCTCACCTAACACCGGTATAATACTGTATACTGGGATATTACGCCTCATCTGTCACCCTGTATTATACGTTTTTTTATACTGTATACTGGGATATTACACCTCACCTGTCACCCTGTATAATACGGTGTACTGGAATATTATACCTAACCTGACACTGGTATTATACTGGTATATTACACCTCACCTGTCACCCTGTATTATACGGTATACTGGAATATTACACCTCACCTGACACCCTGTATTATACTGTATACTGGAATATTACACCTCACCTGACACCGGTATTATACTGTACACTGAGATATTACACCTCCACTGTCACCTGTATTGTACCGTACACTGGGATATTACACCTCACCTGTTATCCCACCTTTCACCTGTATTATACCGTTCACTTGGATATTACACCTCACCTGTTCTCTCACCTGCCACCATATTATACTGTGATATTGCATCTCACCTGTTATCTTACCTGTCACCCTGTATTATACTGTATACTGGAATATTACACCTCATCTGTTATATTACGTGTCACCCTTCATTATACTGTATACTGGGATATTACATCTCACCTGTCACCCTGCATTATACCGTATACTGGGATATTACACATCAGCTATTACCTCAACTGTATTATACTGTATACTGGGATATTACACCTCACCTGTCACTGGTATTATACTGTGTACTGGGATATTACACTTGACCTATTACCTCACCTGTATTATACTGTATACTGGGATATTACACATCACCTGTTATCTTACCTGTCACCCTGTATTATACTGTATACTGGGATATTACACTTTACCTATTACCTCTCCTGTCATCTGTATTATACGGTATACTGGAATATTACATCTCACCTGTCCCCTGTATTATACTGATTATACTGTATACTAGGATATTACACCTGACCTGATATCTCACCTGTCATCTGTATTATACTGTATACTGGGATATTACACCTCACCTGACACTGGTATTATACTGCATACTGGGATATTATACTTCACCTGTTACCTCACCTGTCTCCCTGCATTATACCGTATACTTGGGTATTACACATCACCTGTTATCTCACCTGTCACCATGTATTATACCGTACACTGACATATTGCATGTCACCTATATTATACCCTACACTGGGATATTACATCTCACCTGTTATCTCACCTGTATTATACCCTACACTGGGATATTACATCTCACCTGTTATCTCACCTGTATTATACCTTATACTGGGATATTAGACCTCACCTGTTATCTCACCTGTCATCTGTATTATACCGTACAATGGCATATTACATGTCACCTATAATATACTGTACACTGGGATATTACATCTCACCTGTTACCTCACCTGTATTATACCGTATACTGGGATATTAGACCTCACCTGTTATCTCACCTGTCACCTATATTATATTGTATACTGGGATATTAAAAGGCACCTGTCACCGGTATTATACTGTATACTGGGATATTAAAAGTCACCTGTCACCGTTATTATACTGTACACTGGGATATTAAACGTCACCTGTTATCTCACCTGTATTATACTGTATACTGGGATATTAGACCTCACCTTTTATCTCACCTGTCACCGGTATTATACTGTATACTGGGATATTAAAAGTCACCTGTCACCGGTATTATACTGTACACTGGGATATTAAATGTCACCTGTTACCTCACCTGTATTATACTGTATACTGGGATATTACATCTCACCTGTGTATACTCGGATATTACATCTCACCTGTTCACTGTATTATACTATACACTGGAATATTACACCTCACCTGTTACCTCACCTGTCACCTGTTTTATACCTTATACTGGGGTATGACACCTCAACTGTCACCCTGTATTATACCGTACACTGGCATATTACATGTCACATGTTATCTCACCTGTAATCTGTATTATACTGTATACTAGGATATTACACTTCACCTGTCACCTGTATTATACTGTATACTGGGATATTACATATCACCTCTTAGCTCACCTGTATTAGTGCTCATGCACACGACTGTATTTTGTTTCCTTGTCCGTTTCTTTGATAGGATACAGACCCATTCATTTCAATGGTTCCGCAAAAAATGCGGACAGCACACCATGTTAGTTTGCGGACAAGGATAGGCATTATTACAATGGATCCGCTTAAAAAATGGATGCCATACAGACGTCATCCTTTTTTTTTTCCAGACCGCAAAACACATACGGTCGTGTGCATGAGGCGTTATACTGTATACTGGGATATTTCTCATCACCTGTTATCTTTTATTATATTTTATACTGGTACAACTGTTACGTCACCTGTCACGGGTATTATACTGTATACTGGGATATTACATCTCACCTGTTACCTCACCTGTATTATACTGTATACTGGGATATTACACCTCACCTGTTACCTCACCTATCTCCCTGTATATAACTATATACTGGGATATTACACCTCACCTGTCACCCTGTATTATACTGTACTACTGAGGATATTAGCACATCACCTGTCACCCTGTATTATACTCGTATACTGGATATTACACCTCACCTGTTCACCCTGTATTATACTGTATACTGGGATATTACACCTCACCTGTCACTCCTGTATTATACCGTATACTGGGATATTACACCTCACCTGTCACCCTGTATTATACCATACACTGGGATATTACACTCACCTGTCACCCTGTATTATACGTATACTGGGATATACCTCACCTGTCACCCTGTATTATACTGTATACTGGGATATTACACCACTTCACCCTGTATTATACCATATACTGGGATATTACACCTCTCCTGTCACCCTGTATTATACTGTATACTGGGATATTACACCTCACCTGTCACCCTGTATTATACCATATACTGGGATATTACACCTCACGTGTCACCCTGTGTAGCGGAGAGGCGGTATAGTCCACAATATCTCCGCTGGTAGACCGGAACAGCATACAATAATCCAGGTAGCTTTACAAGGATCCCTTTTCCCAAGGACTAGACGACACATAGCCTGGGAGTCAACTGAACTTTATTTACTAGGCATAGCACACAAACCTCTAAACCCCCCAACAGCCTCATTTACATACAATGGGGTAGAAAGAAGGGGGAGGGGAAGAGGCACAGAACAGCCCTGCATTTACCATAGTAAACAGTACAGACTGAGCCGTACAGACAGCCTAACAACGTGGAATAGCAATGTGCTACAACAGGCAATAACATGACAGTAATAGCGAGATATATACAAAGACATTCTGGAAGTGGCTAGATTTGCCACATACATCTCACCTGTTAAATCATCTGTTACCGGTATTATACTGTACACTGGGATATTACACCTCACCTGTCACCCTGTATTATACTGTATACTGGGATATTACACCTCACCTTTCACCCTGTATTATACTGTATACTGGGATATTACACCTCACCTGTCACCCTGTATTATACCGTACACTGGGATATTACACCTCACATGTCACCCTGTATTATACTGTATACTGGGATATTACACCTCACCTGTCACCCTGTATTATACCATATACTGGGATATTACACCTCACCTGTCACCCTGTATTATACTGTATACTGGGATATTACAACTCACATGTCACCCTGTATTATACTATATACTGGGATATTACACATCACCTGTCACCCTGTATTATAGTATATACTAGGATATTACACTCCACCTCTCACCCTGTATTATACTGTATACTGGGATATTACACCTCACCTGTCACCCTGTATTATACTGTATACTGGGATATTACACTCCACCTCTGACCCTGTATTATACTGTATACTGGGATATTACAACTCACATGTCACCCTGTATTATACTGTATACTGGGATATTATACTTCACCTGTTACCTCACCTGTCACCCTATATTATACCATACACTGAGATATTACATCTCACCTGACACTGGTATTATACTGTATACTGGGATATTACATCTCACCTGTTGCCTCACCTGTCGCCCTGCATCATACCATATACTTGGGTATTACACCTCACCTGTTATCTCACCTGTCACATGTATTATACCGTACACTGGCATATTACATGTCACCTATATTATACCGTACACTGGGATATTACATCTCACCTGTTATCTCACCTGTATTTTACCGTATACTGGGATATTAGACCTCACCTGTCACCTGTATTATACCATATACTGGGATATTACACCTCACCTTTCACCCTGTATTATACTGTACACTGGGATATTACACCTCACCTGTCACCCTGTATTATACCGTACACTGGGATATTACACCTCAGCTGTCACCCTGTATTATACTGTATACTGTGATATTACATCTCAGCTCTCACCCTGTATTATACCATACACTGGGATATTACACCTCACCTGTCACCCTGTATTATACTATATACTGGGATATTACACCTCACCTGTCACCCTGTATTATACTGTACACTGGGGTATTACACCTCACCTGTCACCCTGTATTATACCGTACACTGTTATATTACACCTCACCTGTCACCCTTTATTATACTATATACTGGGATATTACACCTCACCTGTCACCCTGTATTATACCGTACACTGTGGTATTACACTTCACCTGTCACCCTGTATTATACTGTACACTGGGATATTACACCTCACCTGTCACCCTGTATTATACTGTACACTGGGATTTAACACCTCACCTTTCACCCTGTATTATACCATATACTGGGATATTACACCTCACCTTTCACCCTGTATTATACCATATACTGCAATATTACACCTCACCTTTCACCCTGTATTATACTGTACACTGGGATATTACACCTCACCTGTCACCCTGTATTATACCGTATACTGGGATATTACACCTCACCTGTCACCCTGTATTATACCGTACACTGGGATATTTCACCTCACCTGTCACCCTGTATTATACTGTACACTGGAATATTACATCTCAGCTCTCACCCTGTATTATAGCATATACTGGGATATTACACCTCACCTGTCACCCTGTATTATACTATATACTGGGATATTACACCTCACCTGTCACCCTGTATTATACTGTATGCTGGGATATTACACCTCACCTTTTACCCTGTATTATACTGTATACTGTGATATTACACCTCACCTGTCACCCTGTATTATACCATACACTGGGATATTTCACCTCACCTGTCACCCTGTATTATACCGTACACTGGGATATTACACCTCACCTGTCACCCTGTATTATTCCGTACACTGAGGTATTACACCTCACCTGTCACCCTGTATTATACTGTATACTGTGATATTACACCTCACCTGTCACCCTGTATTATACCATACACTGGGGTATTACACCTCACCTGTCACCCTGTATTATACTATATACTGGGATATTACACCTCACCTGTCACCCTGTATTATACTGTACACTGGGGTATTACACCTCACCTGTCACCCTGTATTATACCGTACACTGTTATATTACACCTCACCTGTCACCCTGTATTATACCCTATTCTGGGATATTACACCTCACCTTTCACCCTGTATTATACCGTACACTGGGGTATTACACCTCACCTGTCACCCTGTATTATACTGTACACTGGGATATTACACCTCACCTGTCACCCTGTATTATACTATATACTGGGATATTACACCTCACCTGTCACCCTGTATTATACTGTACACTGGGATATTACACCTCACCTGTCACCCTGTATTATACTGTATACTGGGATATTACACCTCACCTGTCACCCTGTATTATACCATACACTGTTATATTACACCTCACCTGTCACCCTGTATTATACTATATACTGGGATATTACACCTCACCTTTCACCCTGTATTATACCGTACACTGTGGTATTACACCTCACCTTTCACCCTGTATTATACCGTACACTGGGGTATTACACTTCACCTGTCACCCTGTATTATACTGTACACTGGGATTTAACACCTCACCTGTCACCCTGTAGTATACCGCACACTGCGATATTACACCTCACCTGTCACCCTGTATTATACTGTACACTGGGATTTAACACCTCACCTGTCTCCCTGTATTATACTGTATAATGGGATATTACACCTCACCTGTCACCCTGTATTATACCATATACTGGAATATTACACCTCACATTTCACCCTGTATTATACCGTACACTGGGGTATTACATTTCACCTCTCACCCTGTATTATACCGTACACTGTGATATTACACCTCACCTGTCACCCTGTATTATGCCATATACTGGGATATTACACCTCACCTTTCACCCTGTATTATACCATATACTGGGATATTACACCTCACATTTCACCCTGTATTATACCGTACACTGGGGTATTACATTTCACCTCTCACCCTGTATTATACTATATACTGGGATATTACACCTTTACCTTTCACCCTGTATTATACCATATACTGGGATATTACACCTTTACCTTTCACCCTGTATTATACCATACAATGGGGTATTACACCTCACCTGTCACCCTGTATTATACTGTGTTATTACACCTCACCTGTCACCCTGTATTATACCATACACTGGGGTATTACACCTTACCTGTCACCCTGTATTATACTATATACTGGGATATTACACATCACCTCTCACCCTGTATTATACCGTACACTGGGGTATTACACCTTTACCTCTCACCCTGTATTATACCATATACTGGGATATTACACCTTTACCTTTCACCCTGTATTATACCATACAATGGGGTATTACACCTCACCTGTCACCCTGTATTATACTATATACTGGGATATTACACCTCTCCTGTCACCCTGTATTATACTGTGATATTACACCTCATCTGTCACCCTGTATTATACCATATACTGGGATATTACACCTCACCTGTCACCCTGTATTATACTTTATACTGGGATATTACACCTCACCTGTCACCCTGTATTATACTATATCCTGGGATATTACACCTCACTTGTCACCCTGTATTATACTATATACTGGGATATTACACCTCACCTGTCACCCTGTATTATACTGTACACTGGAATATTACACCTTAACTGTCACCCTGTATTATACCATATACTGGGATATTACACCTCACCTTTCACCCTGTATTATACCGTACACTGGGGTATTACACCTCACCTGTCACCCTGTATTATACTATATACTGGGGTATTACACCTCACCTGTCACCCTGTATTATACTGTATACTGGGATATTACACCTCACCTTTCACCCTGTATTATAGTATATACTGGGGTATTACACCTCACCTTTTACCCTGTATTATACCGTACACTGGGATATTACACCTCACCTGTCACCGTGTATTATACCATACACTGTTATATTACCCCTCACCTGTCACCCTGTATTATAACATATTCTGGGATATTACCCCTCACCTTTCACCCTGTATTATACCGTACACTGGGATATTACACCTCACCTGTCACCCTGTATTATACCGTACACTGGGGTATTTCACCTCACCTGTCACCCTGTATTATACTGTACACTGGAATATTACATCTCAGCTCTCACCCTGTATTATAGCATATACTGGGATATTACACCTCACCTGTCACCCTGTATTATACTATATACTGGGATATTACACCTCACCTGTCACCCTGTATTATACTGTATGCTGGGATATTACACCTCGCCTTTCACCCTTTATTATACTGTATACTGTGATATTACACCTCACCTGTCACCCTGTATTATACCATACACTGGGATATTACACCTCACCTGTCACCCTGTATTATTCCGTACACTGGGGTATTACACCTCACCTGTCACCCTGTATTATACTGTATACTGTGATATTACACCTCACCTGTCACCCTGTATTATACCATACACTGGGGTATTACACCTCACCTGTCACCCTGTATTATACTGTATACTGTGATATTACACCTCACCTGTCACCCTGTATTATACCATATACTGGGATATTACACCTCACCTGTCACCCTGTATTATACTGTATACTATGATATTACACCTCATCTGTCACCCTGTATTATACCATATACTGGGATATTACACCTCACCTGTCACCCTGTATTATACTATATCCTGGGATATTACACCTCACCTGTCACCCTGTATTATACTATATACTGCGATATTACACCTCACCTGTCACCCTGTATTATACCGTACACTGTGGTATTACACCTCACCTGTCACCCTGTATTATACCGTACACTGGGGTATTACACCTCACCTGTCACCCTGTATTATACAGTATACTGGGATATTACACCTCACCTGTCACCCTGTATTATACTGTACACTGGGATTTAACACCTCACCTGTCACCCTGTAGTATACCGTACACTGGGATATTACACCTCATCTGTCACCCTGTATTATACCATACACTGGGATTTAACACCTTACCTGTCACCCTGTATTATACTGTATAATGGGATATTACACCTCACCTGTCACCCTGTATTATGCCATATACTGGGATATTACACCTCACCTTTCACCCTGTATTATACCGTACACTGGGGTATTACTCCTCACCTTTCACCCTGTATTATACCATATACTGTGATATTCCACCTCACCTGTCACCCTGTATTATGCCATATATTGGGATATTACACCTCACCTTTCACCCTGTATTATACCGTACACTGGGGTATTACTCCTCACCCTTCACCCTGTATTATACTATATACTGAGATATTACATCTCACCTGTCACCTGTATTATACTGTATACTGGGATATTACACCTCACCTTTCACCCTGTATTATACTATATACTGGGATATTACACCTCACCTGTCACCCTGTATTATACCGTACACTGGGGTATTACACCTCACCTTTCACCCTGTATTATACAGTATACTGGGATATTACACCTCACCTGTCACCCTGTATTATACCATATACTGGGATATTACACCTCACCTTTCACCCCTTATTATACCATACAATGGGGTATTACACCTCACCTGTCACCCTGTATTATTCTATATACTGGGATATTACACCTCACCTGTCACCCTGTATTATACTGTATACTGGGATATTACACCTCACCTGTCACCCTGTATTATACTGTATACTGTGATATTACACCTCACCTGTCACCCTGTATTATACTGTACACTGGAATATTACACCTTAACTGTCACCCTGTATTATACCATATACTGGGATATTACACCTCACCTGTCACCCTGTATTATACTGTATACTGTGATATTGCACCTAACCTGTCACCTTGTATTATACAGTATACTGGGATATTACACCTCACCTGTCAGCCTGTATTATACTTTCCCCTATCGTCCTACGGCAGCACAGAATGGGTTAAGATCCCGTCATCCTTGTTTCTTGGACCGCCCACCTAGTAAAAACAAACCAATAATGGTTAACAACTAACTGATCCTCCCCTATAAAAGGGTCCTTCCCCCTAGGCATTCTGTGTTTTTTTATTGTCCTCCTTGAGGATGAAGCCCACCATTTGGATTGGCCCTATACCTTGGGAAAAGGTGATTGATGGCCGGGGGAGCGGGTATAGCCCTGGTGGTTCCTTGGCTCCGCTCCCGCCCGCTCCGGCGCATATTCTGAAGTCGGCCCCATGTCTTCAGTATCGGGGCATGCTATACAAGCGGAATGCCGAAAGAGGAAGTCGGGTGCCGACACTTCCGGTGTCGGCCTGCAATGGAACGCAGCGTGACACGCACGCTGCGGTGACGTCACTTCCGCACTTCCGGTCCCCGGTTCGCGCCACTAGCGCAAAAGGCGCTAAAGTTAAGTATTTAAGGAGGGGCTATGTGGAGCTCGGTGCCCTTGCTACCAGGCAGCCGAGCTCCTGCATTTTCAAGGTACCGGTATCTATGTACTTGGGGCGCATGTGTTACATATATATTATGGTCACTCATGCAGATATATCTCCTTTTACAGATGTCTACCTCTTCTAGTAAAGGGGAAAAGCGGTCCAGAAAGTCCAGACACAGGCTGTGTCAGGGATGTGAGCAGCCGCTTCCAGATGATTTTGAAGCTGAGCTATGCATTAGATGTCACCGTGACGCACTGTCTCCTCCACCACAAAAGAAACAGAAGTCTGCACTATGTGTATCCTGTTTGTCTCAACTGCCATCTGACTACCCCTCCACCATATGTGAGGACTGTACTCAGCCAGAAGAAGATTCAGATATGGAAACAAGGAAAATTATGTCCTTATTTAAAGCCTTTTTGAAAAAATCCAAAAAGAAGGCTCCTAAAAAATCATACGTTTCTCCATCATCACCGGGCGAATCTTCTAGATCTGAGGGGGGGCGTTACAATAGAGGAAGAACAGACCGAAGAACATGGTCAGCTTCAGAGAAGCCAAAGAAAAAGGGCGAGGACAACAGAACATCGAAAACCGAGTTCTGACGCCAAGAACCAGGTAGTGGGAGGACGTCTGCAGCACTTCCTCTCAGGCTGGCAGGTCATCACCACAGACGCCTGGGCCCTAAATTTAATTCAAAAAGGGTATTCCTTGGAGTTCAAGCGCCTGCCAAGAAACCGGTTCCTACTCAACAAGGGAGAAGATCCGCTTGTCCTTCATTTACTTCAGGAGTTCCAAGAAAAAGAAGTCCTGGAGTCTGTTCCACCTGGCCAGGATTTCTTAGGAGTCTACTCCAGAGTATTTTGTGTCCCCAAGGCAAATGGAAAAAGCCGTTTAATAATAGATTTGAGATACGTGAATCACTTCATGAAGAAGATCAGCTTCAAGATGGAGACCATCAGATCCATTTCAGAAGACAACTTTCTGTTTAACAAAAAGGAAACGAATCATTTAATAAAAGAGGTGAAGAGCGTCATGGAAGCCAGCAAAGATAAAACAAGCTCCCGCCAAGAAGAAGACCTGTTTTATTTTCCAAAAAAGAAGGCATCGGTCTTCCCTAGTCATCCCGTGTTAGAGAGTATTATGCGGAAGGAATGGGAGCAACCAGTCTCCAGAATCAATTTGGGGACCAGATTTAAAAATATTTATAAAACGGATCCGGCTGAATCATCATCATGGGAAGATCCGGCCAGAGTAGATGCAGCCGTTACTAGACTGGCTAAGAAATCTCTTTTTCCATCTGACGATTCGGCATTACTTAAAGATCCGATGGACAAGAAGGCGGATAGCCTCCTGAAGAGGCAGCATACTCACCTTGCCTCCCTGAATAAGGCTGCGTTATCCGCCGCTCCGGTAGCCAGAGCCCTCAGAGTGTGGCTTAGCCAGCTGGGCAGAGATATTGAGGATCGTGTGTCCAGAGAGGAATTGCTCCGACAGATCCCTACGCTTAAACTAGCGGCAGAATTCTTGTGCGATTTTCCGGTGGACACTGTAAGACTTACCGCCAGGAACATGGCTCTCTCTAATGCAGTAAGAAGAGCATTATGGCTCAAATTATGGTCAGGTGACCAGGCATCCAAGAATAATCTTTGTTCCCTCCCCTTTGAGCCGGGAAGATTATTCGGGGCTCACTTGGATAAATTGCTGGAAGCCAACATGGATGAGAAAGCCTTAAGTTTCCCTCAGCCAAAACGGAGAGAAAAAAGTAAATTTTTTCGTCCATACAGGAACCAAGAATACAGAAGATCTTCCTTCAGGGGGGCCAGTTCATGTCTTCCCTGGATCTGAGGGATGCGTACCTGCACATTCCTATCCATCCGGAGTCCAGAAAATTTTTAAGAGTCGCTGTCAGAAAGAACGGAAAGATTCAACACTTCCAGTTCAAAGCTCTTCCATTTGGTCTTTGCTCCGCTCCAAGGGTCTTTACAAAGGTCGTCATCATAATTGTAGCCTACCTACGGTTACAGGGGATCCAGATCTTTCCTTATTTAGACGACTGGCTGATCGTGTCTCAATCAAAAGATCTACTTCTTCGTCATCTGGAAGAGACAATAAGAGTTCTCCAATCTGTGGGATTCCTCCTGAATCAGAAGAAATCGGATCTACTCCCATCAACATCAAAGATCTTTCTAGGCTTCCTGATAGATTCAATCTCCATGAAGCTATTCTTGCCCATTCCAAAGGTCGAAGCAATACAAAAGGAGGTGAAGAATCTAATATCGATACACGCCCCTTCAGTTCGCAGAGTAATGAGAACACTGGGTCATCTCACCGCTGTTTCAGATGCGGTTCCGTGGGCGAGCATCCATGCCAGGGATCTGCAGCAGAATTGTCTACAGGCCTGGCGCCGCAGCGGCTATCACCTAGGAGCCAGACTGAAGCTGAAACCTATGACAATCCGGAGTCTCAGATGGTGGTGTCAGTCCAACAATCTCACCAAAGGAAAGAGTTTCCAGTTTGTGTCCCCGACAATTATTACCACGGACGCCTCGGGTCACGGATGGGGCGCACATCTTCAGGATCTCTGGACCCAGGGTCTCTGGTCCCCCAGGGACAAGATGCAGTCATCAAATTACAAAGAATTGAAGACGGTCTACCTCGCTCTACTCCACTTCAAATCCTACATAGCAGGGAGAGCGGTCTTGATCAGATCAGACAATCTGGTTACAGTATTTTACCTAAACAAGCAAGGAGGTACAAAGAACAGCCTCCTACTGAGTCTTTGCAAGAAGATCTTCGGATGGGCAGAGAGACACCTCCTAGAATTGAGAGCGCTTCATATCAGAGGCTGCTCGAATACGAGAGCGGATCTTCTCAGTCGGAGGATTATCAATCAGGCGGAATGGGAATTAAATGTCTCTATTTTTCAAGACATCACAGCCAGATGGGGATGCCCGACATGGGATCTCATGGCGACAGCAGAAAACAAGAAACTGGACAAATTCTGCTCCCTCAGATCAGTGGACAGGCCCACTGTAGTGGATGCCTTCTCAATAACATGGAAGAACCTCTCAGCCTATGTATTTCCTCCAGTCCCGTTAATACCGAGAATTCTACGGAAGGCTATGGAAGAGAAACCACGCCTATTGATTCTAATAGCCCCGTTCTGGCCTCGGAGGTCATGGTTCCCCTCCTTCTCCATCTTTCCAGGGGGAATTTTGGAAGCTCCCTCTTCGTCCGGATCTCTTGTCACAGAACGGTCTCTACCACCAGAATGTGGAGCGTCTACATCTGACAGCCTGGAGGCTGAAAGATCTAAACTGAAAAGAGATGGTCTTTCAGAATCAGTCATTGAAACACTACTGGCTTCCCGTAAAGACACCACTAATAAAAAATATGCGAAGATTTGGAAGAAGTTTACGCCCTGGAGATCTGACGCCGGTCAGAAGGAACTCCGGATAGCATCAATTTTACAATTTTTGCAAGATGGTTTTCAAAAGGGCCTCAAGCCAAATACTTTGCGGGCCCACATGACAGCAATCAACTCTATGACGGGGAATAAATTCCTTCACCATCCTCTGGTATCCCGGTTTTTAAAGCCATTAGAAGACTGAAACCAACACATAGAGAACCAATGCCAGTCTGGGATCTCTCGGTGGTACTAAATGGATTGACTGGGCCACCTTTGAGCCTTTGCAAGAGGCAGACATCAAATGGTTAACGCTTACATGCGTTCTTTTTAACCGCTATAACATCCGCGAAAAGGTTGGGAGAGCTTCAGGCTCTGTCTTCAAAGCCTCCATATATCCGTTTCCTCCCTGATGGGGTACTGCTACGGACTGTACCATCCTTTATACCGAAAGTCCCATCTGCAGCTAATAAGAATAGAGAAGCTTTTCTGCCCATATTTCACCCGGATTCATCTGATGAAAGCCAGTCTTCGTGGCATACTTTGGATGTAAAAAGGACTTTGCTAATGTACCTTGAAAGAACAAGAGAGTTCAGGAAGACGGATAACCTCTTTGTTTTATTCGCCGGCCCTAGGAAGGGTCATTCACCATCAAGAGACTCCCTAGCTAGATGGATAAAAACTGCCATTTTTAAAACCTACTCTCTTGAAGACTTACCTCCGCCTTTTCCGCTAAAGGCTCATTCTACAAGGGCGACAGCCACATCCTGGGCTGAAGTAGCTCAAGTACCCATCGAGGATATCTGCAACGCTGCCTCTTGGTCGTCATCTCTAACTTTTGCAAAACATTACCGCTTAGATGTCTATGCCAGGAGCTCAGCCTTCGGTACCGGGGTTCTGTCTGCAGCCTTGGAAGAAAATCCCTCCCATTAGGATATATGAAAATCCCATTCTGTGCTGCCGTAGGACGATAGGGGAAAGGAAAAATACGTACCTGGGATTTTACTTTCCTTGAGTCCGAAGGCAGCACAACGATACCCTCCCTAATAAATTTTTTGATTGGCATTATATTGTTGTCAGGATCTATTTATTTTACACAGAATGCCTAGGGGGAAGGACCCTTTTATAGGGGAGGATCAGTTAGTTGTTAACCATTATTGGTTTGTTTTTACTAGGTGGGCGGTCCAAGAAACAAGGATGACGGGATCTTAACCCATTCTGTGCTGCCTTCGGACTCAAGGAAAGTAAAATCCCAGGTACGTATTTTTCCTGTATACTGGGGTATTACACCTCACCTTTCACCCTGTATTATACCATATTCTGGGATATTACACCTCACCTGTCACCCTGTATTATACCGTACACTGGGATATTACATCTCCCCTGTCACCCTGTATTATACAGTACACTGGGGTATTACATCTCACCTGTCACCCTGTATTATACTATATACCTCACCTGTCACCCGGTATTGTTCTGTATACTGGGATATTACACCTCACCTTTCACCCTGTATTATAGTATATACTGGGATATTACACTCCACCTGTCACCCTGTATTATACCATATACTGGGATATTACTCCTCACCAGTCACCCTGTATTATACCGTACATTGGGATATTACACCTCACCTGTCACCCTGTATTATACCATTTACTGGGATATTACTCCTCACCAGTCACCCTGTATTATACCATACACTGGGGTATTACTCCTCACCTGTCACCCTGTATTATACTATATACTGGGATATTACACCTCACCTTTCACCCTGTATTATAGTATATACTGGGATATTACACTCCACCTGTCACCCTGTATTATACCATACACTGGGATATTACACCTCACCAGTCACCCTGTATTATACCGTACATTGGGATATTACTCCTCACCTGTCACATTGTATTATACCGTATACTGGGGTATTACACCTCACCTTTCACCCTGTATTATACCATATTCTGGGTGTAACGGACCGTTACGCACACAACTCCGTTTAGGCGATATTCCCTTTTCCGGATAGACCAGCAGCTACTGCAATCACCAACTTCCCGAACTGCAAACCACACGAATTCACCAACTTCCGAACAAGAGACACACGAACCCTGGAAGCAGCCTAACAGGAAAAGCAATATGAACAGCTTACCCTCCTGGCAATCAGCATACAGTCAAATCCCCCCAATAACGAGACGACACTTCGTTTTGAGGGTTAAACAGGAACTCTCATTTTTATTAAGGGCTACCTGCCCGGTATTTATCCAGGTCTCCCACCTGGTGGACACTCCCCTAGGGGACCAGAAGGAAGACTGCGACACGGGATACAGCAGCCAATCACACACATTGGGACAATACAGACACCCCCAGCATATCCCTCCCCTCTGCCTGTGATACAATCACCCTACATGGGTAATGCAATCACCACAGGCAGGAGAATACACAATGTCTTCTGTCCTGGAGACAATTGAGGAGTCATTCAATTATCTCTCAGGACAAAGGGAAATCGCCAATACACACGTGGGGACAATAGGACAGACATCACTATTCAATACACAATGTCCCACCCTTTACAATACACACAGACATGTAATATATCCCCAGAAGGCTTGGATCTGAGCGCTCAATATATCCAGGGATAGAGGCAGACTCCATTGAGCACATGGCTGCAAAAGGGACACAAAATTACACAATGCTACAATCACTATATAAAACATATACATGCAACATATCCCCAGATAGCTTAGGTCTGAGCGCACATTATTGAATGGCGCTCAGACCACACATGTCCAGTTCAATTGCCATGGAGCTAAAGTCTTTCCCATAGTCCTCCACCATACGAATGGGCTCCATAGCAGAGCCATCTGGGGCATCACCGCTCAAACAGGACAAGCATACATGGGGCCATAGTCGCAGGGCAGGAGGCGAGCAAGCAGTCCCTTCCAGGAAACTGGGGCAGACTCTGGTACAGGGTCCAGTCCGCTACATTTCTCCCCTTTACCAAAGAGACTAACAGGGTATCTGACCTCCTGCCGGTCAGTGCCCTGGTTAGTCCAGCAACCCACCCACGAAGCACAAACAGCAGTACAGCCCACGCACAATAAATGGTTACTACACCTGGATAAAGTAGCAACTTGTCCATGTCCAGGTGCCTCACCACGGCTGTGCGGGGGACTGGTAGACTGCCTAGGTGGGTTGCTGAGTGGGCAGAGACCGGCGATACTCTGCCCTGGGGCCAGCGCTACCACGGAAGTAGCCTGGTGGGAGCCTGGTTGTGGGGGAGGAGACCGACTGTCTCCCCTCTGGATAAACCGCTCTGTGGCTGGCGGACAGGACCGACCATCCTTGCCCCTTGTGTTGCAAGTGCAGAGACCACGGTCCCATCTGCACCGTTGGGGGCGTAACATCTCCCCTTGGTGGGCTAGGCTGCCGCTGGAGAGAGGGTGTAACAAGCTCCTCTCTCTGAACTGTAGACTGCCGCTGGGAGAGCGGGTAGCAGGCTCCTCTCCTGACCCTCTCTCTGCTGGTGGAGGGGGACCAACTGTCTCCCCTTTCAATATCTTGTCCTGCTGCTGGGGTACACACTGCAGCTGGGGAGGAAGGATGACACCTTCAGCTCCCTGGGGTACACACTGCCGCTGTGGAGGAAGGACGGCACCTTCAGCTCCCGGGGTACACACGGCCGCTGTGGAGGAAGGACGGCACCTTCAGCTCCCGGGGTACACACGGCCGCTGGGGAGGAAGGACGGCACCTTCAGCTCTCCGGAACGCACTCAGCCGCTGGGGAGGGCGGACGATACCATCTGCCATGAACTGCAGGTACTCTGCTGTTAACCTCCTCACGAACTGCACAGATTTCTCCGGGGGTTGGGTCCGTAGAAAATCAGCCGTGATCTCAGCTCTTTGTCAAATTCCTCCTGCGTGTAGCTGGGTGCCATGCTTGTTCTCCTGAAGTTCTTTCTTTTGTAGATAGGGGCGCTGTACGGGTACTGGCGTTGCCCTCACTTTGTAATCCAAGGAATGGTGTTGCCCTGTAGATGTCCTTCTGGGCTGTGGAAATGATCCCGCTTGCCACCAAATGTAACGGACCGTTACGCACACAACTCCGTTTAGGCGATATTCCCTTTTCCGGATAGACCAGCAGCTACTGCAATCACCAACTTCCCGAACTGCAAACCACACGAATTCACCAACTTCCGAACAAGAGACACACGAACCCTGGAAGCAGCCGAACAGGAAAAGCAATATGAACAGCTTACACTCCTGGCAATCAGCATACAGTCAGATCCCCCAATAACGAGACGACACTTCGCTTTGAGGGTTAAACAGGAACTCTCATTTTATTAAGGGCTACCTGCCCGAGTATTTATGCAGGTCTCCCACCTGGTGGACACTCCCTAGAGGACCAGAAGGAAGACTGCGACACGGGATACAGCAGCCAATCACACACATTGGGACAATACAGACACCCCCAGCATATCCCTCCCTCTGCCTGTGATACAATCACCCTACATGGGTAATGCAATCACCACAGGCAGAAGAATACACAATGTCTTCTGTCCTGGAGACAATTGAGGAGTCATTCAATTATCTCTCAGGACAAAGGGAAATCGCCAATACACATGTGGGGACAATAGGACAGACATCATTATTCAATACACAATGTCCCACCCTTTACAGTACACACAGACATGTAATATATCCCCAGAAGGCTTGGATCTGAGCGCTCAATATATCCAGGGATAGAGGCAGACTCCATTGAGCACATGGCTGCAAAAGGGACACAAAATTACACAATGCTACAATCACTATATAAAACATATACATGCAACATATCCCCAGATAGCTTAGGTCTGAGCGCACATTATTGAATGGCGCTCAGACCACACATGTCCAGTTCAATTGCCATGGAGCTAAAGTCTTTCCCATAGTCCTCCACCATACGAATGGGCTCCATAGCAGAGCCATCTGGGGCATCACCGCTCAAACAGGACAAGCATACATGGGGCCATAGTCGCAGGGCAGGAGGCGAGCAAGCAGTCCCTTCCAGGAAACTGGGGCAGACTCTGGTACAGGGTCCAGTCCGCTACACTGGGATATTACTCCTCACCTGTCACCCTGTATGATACTGTATACTGTGATATTACACCTCACCTGTCTCCTTGTATTATACCATATACTGGGGTATTACACCTCAACTTTCACCCTGTATTATACCATATACTGGGATATTACACCTCACCTGTCACCCTGTATTATACCATATACTGGGGTATTACACCTCACCTTTCACCCTGTATAATACCATATACTAGGATATTACACCTCACCTTTCACCCTGTATTATACCGTACACTGGGGTATTACATCTCACCTGCCACCCTGTATTTTACCATATTCTGGGATATTACACCTCACCTGTCACCCTGTATTATACTATATACCTCACCTGTCACCCGTTATTATACTGTATACTGGGATATTACACCTCACTTTTCACCCTGTATTATACCATATTCTGGGATATTACACCTCACCTTTCACCCTGAATTATACCATATACTGGGGTATTACACCTCACCTTTCACCCTGTATTATACCATATACTGGGGTATTACACCTCACCTTTCACCCTGTATTATACCATATACTGGGATATTACACCTCACCTGTCACCCTGTATTATACCGTACACTGGGGTATTACACCTCACCTGTCACCCTGTATTATACCGTACACTGGGGTATTACACCTCACCTGTCACCCTGTATTATACCATACACTGTTATATTACACCTCACCTGTCACCCTGTATTATACTGTATACTGGGATATTACACCTCACCTTTCACCCTGTATTATACCATATACTGGGATATTACACCTCACCTTTCACCCTGTATTATACTGTATACTGGGATATTACACCTCACCTGTCACCCTGTATTATACCGTATACTGGGGTATTACACCTCACCTGTCACCCTGTATTATACCATACACTGTTATATTACACCTCACCTGTCACCCTGTATTATACTGTATACTGGGATATTACACCTCACCTTTCACCCTGTATTATACCATATACTGGGATATTACACCTCACCTTTCACCCTGTATTATACTGTATACTGGGATATTACACCTCACCTGTCACCCTGTATTATACCGTACACTGGGATATTACACCTCACCTGTCACCCTGTATTATACCATACACTGGGATATTACACCTCACCTGTCACCCTGTATTATACTGTATACTGGGATATTACACCTCACCTGTCACCCTGTATTATACCATATACTGGGATATTACACCTCACCTTTCACCCTGTATTATACTGTATACTGGGATATTACACCTCACCTGTCACCCTGTATTATTCCGTACACTGGGGTATTACACCTCAACTGTCACCCTGTATTATACTGTATACTGTGATATTACACCTCACCTTTTACCCTGTATTATACCATATTCTGAGCTATTACACCTCACCTGTCACCCTGTATTATACGGTATACTGGGATATTACACCTCACCTTTTACCCTGTATTATACCATATTCTGGGATATTACACCTCACCTTTCACCCTGTATTATACCATACACTGGGATATTACACCTCACCTGTCACCCTGTATTATACCGTATACTGGGGTATTACACCTCACCTGTCACCCTGTATTTTACCATATTCTGGGATATTACACCTCACCTGTAACCCTGTATTATTCTATATACTGGGATATTACACCTCACCTTTCACCCTGTATTATACTATATGCCTCACCTGTCACTCGGTATTATACTGTATACTGGGATATTACACCTCACTTTTCACCCTGTATTATAGTATATACTGGGATATTACACTCCACCTGTCACCCTGTATTATACCATACACTGGGATATTACACCTCACCTTTTACCCTGTATTATACTGTATACTGGGATATTACACTTTATCTGTCTCATGTATTATACTGTATACTGGGATATTACACCTCACCTGTCACCCTGTATTATACCATATACTGGGATATTACACCTCACCTTTCACCCTGTATTATACCATATTCTGGGATATTTCACCTCACCTGTCACCCTGTATTATGCCGTACACTGTAATATTCCACCTCACCTTTCACCCTGTATTATGCCATATATTGGGGTATTACACCTCACCTTTCACCCTGTATTATACTATATTCTGGGATATTACTCCTCACCTGTCACCCTGTATTATACTATATACTGGGGTATTACACCTCACCTTTCACCCTTTATTATACCATACACTGGGATATTACACCTCACCTGTCACCCTGTATTATACCATATTCTGGGATATTTCACCTTACCTGTCACCCTGTATTATACTATATACTGGGATATTACACCTCACCTTTCACCCTGTATTATACCGTATACTGGGGTATTACACCTCACCTTTCACCCTGTATTATACCATATTCTGGGATATTGCACCTCACCTTTCACCCTGTATTATACCATACACTGGGATATTACTCCTCTCCTGTCACCCTGTATTATACTGTATGCTGGGATATTACACCTCACCTTTCACCCTGTATTATACCATATACTGGGATATTACACCTCACCTGTCACCCTGTATTATACCTTACACTGGGATATTACACCTCACCTGTCACCCTGTATTATTCCGTACACTGGGGTATTACACCTCAACTGTCACCCTGTATTATACTGTATACTGTGATATTACACCTCACCTGTCACCCTGTATTATACCATACACTGGGGTATTACACCTCACCTGTCACCCTGTATTATACTATATACTGGGATATTACACCTCACCTGTCACCCTGTATTATACTGTATACTGTGATATTACACCTCATCTGTCACCCTGTATTATACCATATACTGGGATATTACACCTCACCTGTCACCCTGTATTATACTGTATACTGTGATATTACACCTCATCTGTCACCCTGTATTATACCATATACTGGGATATTACACCTCATCCTTCACCCTGTATTATACTATATCCTGGGATATTACACCTCACCTGTCACCCTGTATTATACTGTACACTGGGTTATTACACCTCACCTTTCACCCTGTATTATACCGTACACTGTTATATTACACCTCACCTGTCACCCTTTATTATACTATATACTGGGATATTACACCTCACCTTTCACCCTGTATTATACCGTACACTGTTAGATTACACCTCACCTGTCACCCTGTATTATACAGTATACTGGGATATTACACCTCACCTGTCACCCTGTATTATACAGTATACTGGGATATTACACCTCACCTCTCACCCTGTATTATACCGTACACTGGAGTATTACACCTTACCTGTCACCCTGTATTATACTGTACACTGGGATTTAACACCTCACCTGTCACCCTGTATTATACCGTATACTGGGATATTACACCTCACCTGTCACCCTGTATTATACCATATACTGGGATATTACACCTCACATTTCACCCTGTATTATACCGTACACTGGGGTATTACATTTCACCTCTCACCCTGTTTTATACCGTACACTGTGATATTACACCTCACCTGTCACCCTGTATTATGCCATATACTGGGATATTACACCTCACCTTTCACCCTGTATTATACCGTACACTGGGGTATTACTCCTCACCTTTCACCCTGTATTATACCATATACTGGGATATTACACCTCACCTTTCACCCTGTATTATACTATATACTGGGATATTACACCTCACCTGTCACCCTGTATTATACCATATACTGGGGTATTACACCTTACCTGTCACCCTGTATTATACTATATACTGGGATATTACACATCACCTGTCACCCTGTATTATACCGTACACTGGGGTATTACACCTCACCTTTCACCCTGTATTATACCATATACTGGGATATTACACCTCACCTTTCACCCTGTATTATACTGTACACTGGGATATTACACCTCACCTTTCACCCTGTATTATACCATACAATGGGGTATTACACCTCACCTGTCACCCTGTATTATACTGTATACTGGGGTATTACACCTCACCTTTCACCCTGTATTATACCATATACTGGGATATTACACCTTTACCTTTCACCCTGTATTATACCATACACTGGGATATTACACCTCACCTGTCACCCTGTATTATACTGTATACTGGGATATTACACCTCACCTGTCACCCTGTATTATTCTATATACTGGGATATTACACCTCACCTGTCACCCTGTATTATACTGTATACTGTGATATTACACCTCACCTGTCACCCTGTATTATACTGTACACTGGGGTATTACACCTCACCTGTCACCCTGTATTATACTATATACTGGGATATTACACCTCACCTGTCACCCTGTATTATACTGTATACTGTGATATTACACCTCACCTGTCACCCTGTATTATACTGTACACTGGAATATTACACCTTAACTGTCACCCTGTATTATACCATATACTGGGATATTACACCTCACCTTTCACCCTGTATTATACCGTACTCTGGGGTATTACATCTCACCTGACACCGGTATTATACTGTACACTGGGGTATTACACCTCACCTGTCACCCTGTATTATACTATATACTGGGGTATTACACCTCACCTGTCACCCTGTATTATACTGTATACTGAGGTATTACACCTCACCTTTCACCCTGTATTATACCGTACACTGGGATATTACACCTCACCTGTCACCCTGTATTATACCATACACTGGGGTATTACACCTCACCTGTCACCCTGTATTATACCATATACTGGGATATTACACCTCACCTGTCACCCTGTATTATACTGTATACTGTGATATTACACCTAACCTGTCACCTTGTATTATACAGTATACTGGGATATTACACCTCACCTGTCACCCTGTATTATACTGTATACTGGGGTATTACACCTCACCTTTCACCCTGTATTATACCATATTCTGGGATATTACACCTCACCTGTCACCCTGTATTATACCGTACACTGGGATATTACATCTCACCTGTCACCCTGTATTATACAGTACACTGGGGTATTACATCTCACCTGTCACCCTGTATTATACTATATACCTCACCTGTCACCCGGTATTGTTCTGTATACTGGGATATTACACCTCACCTTTCACCCTGTATTATAGTATATACTGGGATATTACACTCCACCTGTCACCCTGTATTTTACCATATACTGGGATATTACTCCTCACCAGTCACCCTGTATTACACCATACATTGGGATATTACACTTCATCTGTCACCCTGTATTACACCATACACTGGGATATTACACTTCATCTGTCACCCTGTATTATACCATATACTGGGATATTACTCCTCACCAGTCACCCTGTATTATTCCGTACATTGGGATATTACATCTCACCTGTCACCCGGTATTTTACTGTATACTGGGATATTACACCTCACCTTTCACCCTGTATTATAGTATATACTGGGATATTACACTCCACCTGTCACCCTGTATTATACCATACACTGGGATATTACACCTCACCAGTCACCCTGTATTATACCATATACTGGGATATTACACCTCACCAGTCACCCTGTATTATTCCGTACATTGGGATATTACACCTCACCTGTCACATTGTATTATACTGTATACTGTGATATTACACCTCACCTGTCTCCTTGTATTATACCATATACTGGGGTATTACACCTCAACTTTCACCCTGTATTATACCATATACTGGGATATTACACCTCACCTGTCACCCTGTATTATACCATATACTGGGGTATTACACCTCAACTTTCACCCTGTATTATACCATATACTGGGATATTACACCTCACCTTTCACCCTGTATTATACCGTACACTGGGGTATTACATCTCACCTGTCACCCTGTATTTTACCATATTCTGGGATATTACACCTCACCTTTCACCCTGTATTATACTATATACCTCACCTGTCACCCTGTATTATACTGTATACTGGGATATTACACCTCACCTTTCACCCTGTATTATACCATATACTGGGATATTACACCTCACCTTTCACCCTGAATTATACCATATACTGGGATATTACACCTCACCTGTCACCCTGTATTATACCATATACTGGGATATTACACCTCACCTTTCACCCTGTATTATACCATATACTGGGATATTACACCTCACCTGTCACCCTGTATTATACCGTATACTGGGGTATTACACCTCACCTGTCACCCTGTATTATACTGTATACTGGGATATTACACCTCACCTGTCACCCTGTATTATACCATATACTGGGATATTACACCTCACCTGTCACCCTGTATTATACCGTATACTGGGATATTACACCTCACCTGTCACCCTGTATTATACCGTACACTGGGATATTACACCTCACCTGTCACCCTGTATTATACCATATACTGGGATATTACACCTCACCTGTCACCCTGTATTATACTGTATACTGGGATATTGCACCTCACCTTTCACCCTGTATTATACCATATACTGGGATATTACACCTCACCTTTCACCCTGTATTATACTGTATACTGGGATATTACACCTCACCTGTCACCCTGTATTATACCGTATACTGGGGTATTACACCTCACCTGTCACCCTGTATTATACCATATACTGGGATATTACACCTCACATTTCACCCTTTATTATACCGTACACTGGGGTATTACTCCTCACCTGTCACCCTGTATTATACTGTATACTGGGGTATTGCACCTCACCTTTCACCCTGTATTATACGATATTCTGGGATATTACACCTCACCTGTCACCCTGTATTATACGGTATACTGGGATATTACACCTCACCTTTCACCCTGTATTATACCATATTCTGGGATATTACACCTCACCTTTCACCCTGTATTATACCATACACTGGGATATTACACCTCACCTGTCACCCTGTATTATTCCGTATACTGGGGTATTACACCTCACCTTTCACCCTGTATTATACCGTACACTGGGATATTACACCTCACCTGTCACCCTGTATTATACTGTATACTGTGATATTACACCTCACCTGTCACCCTGTATTATACTATATACTGGTATATTACACCTCACCTGTCACCCTGTATTTTACCATATTCTGGGATATTACACCTCACCTGTCACCCTGTATTATACTGTATGCCTCACCTGTCACTCGGTATTATACTGTATACTGGGATATTACACCTCACTTTTCACCCTGTATTATAGTATATACTGGGATATTACACTCCACCTGTCACCCTGTATTATACCATACACTGGGATATTACACCTCACCTTTTACCCTGTATTATACCATATACTGGGTATTACACCTCACCTTTCACTCTGTATTATACCATATACTGGGATATTACACCTCACCTTTCACCCTGTATTATACTGTATACTTGGATATTACACTTTATCTGTCTCCTGTATTATACTGTATACTGGGATATTACACCTCACCTGTCACTCTGTATTATACCATACACTGGGATATTACACCTCACCTGTCACCCTGTATTATACCGTATACTGGGGTATTACACCTCACCTTTCACCCTGTATTATACCATATTCTGGGATATTTCACCTCACCTGTCACCCTGTATTATACCGTACACTGTAATATTCCACCTCACCTGTCACCCTGTATTATGCCATATATTGGGATATTACACCTCACCTTTCACCCTGTATTATACCATATTCTGGGATATTACACCTCACCTTTCACCCTGTATTATACCATACACTGGGATATTACTCCTCACCTGTCACCCTGTATTATACCGTATACTGGGGTATTACACCTCACCTTTCACCCTGTATTATACCATACACTGGGATATTACTCCTCACCTGTCACCCTGTATTATTCTATATACTGGGATATTACACATCACCTGTCACCCTGTATTATACCGTATACTGGGGTATTACACCTCACCTTTCACCCTGTATTATACCATACACTGGGATATTACACCTCACCTTTCACCCTGTATTATACCGTATTCTGGGGTATTACACCTCACCTTTACCCTGTATTATACCATATTCTGGGATATTACACCTCACCTGTCACCCTGTATTATACGGTATACTGGGGTATTACACCTCACCTTTCACCCTGTATTATACCGTATACTGGGGTATTACACCTCACCTTTCACCCTGTATTATACCATACACTGGGATATTACTCCTCAACTGTCACCCTGTATTATACCGTATACTGGGGTATTACACCTTACCTGTCACCCTGTATTATACCGTATACTGGGGTATTACACCTCACCTGTCACCCTGTATTATTCCGTACACTGGGGTATTACACCTCACCTTTCACCCTGTATTATACTGTATACTGGGATATTACACCTCACCTGTCACCCTGTATTATACCGTATACTGGGGTATTACACCTCACCTTTCACCCTGTATTATACCATATTCTGGGATATTACATCTCACCTGTCACCCTGTATTATACGGTATACTGGGGTATTACACCTCACCTTTCACCCTGTATAATACCATATTCTGGGATATTACACCTCACCTTTCACCCTGTATGATACTGTATACTGGGATATTACTTCTCACCTGTCTCCTTGTATTATATCATATTTTGGGATATTACACCTCACCTTTCACCCTGTATTATACCATATACTGTGATATTACACCTCACCAGTCACCCTGTATTATACCGTACACTGTGATATTACACCTCACCATTCACCCTGTATTATACTATATACTGGGATATTACACCTCACCTGTCACCCTGTATTATACTGTACACTGGGATTTAACACCTCATTTGTCACCGGTATTATACTGTATACTGGGATATTACACCTCATTTGTCACCGGTATTATACTATATACTGGGATATTACACCTCACCTGTCACCCTGTATTATACTGTATACTGTGATATTACACCTCACCTGTCACCCTGTATTATACCATATACTGTGATATTACACCTCACCTGTCACCCTGTATTATACCATACAGTGGGATATTACACCTCACCTGTCACCCTGTATTATACTGTATACTGGGATATTACACCTCACCTGTCACCCTGTATTATACCATATACTGGGATATTACACCTCACCAGTCACCCTGTATTATACCGTACACTGGGGTATTACATCCCACCTGGTACGATTGTGATCGCCTTGTACTGTAAGTAGTTTTACATTGAACACTTTAGTGCTTTCGATAAGGATTTATTGGTGATGAAGTAAATCATTGGATCTGAACTTTCTGAATATTCATCCCTTTGAAGACAGATCCACAGACCATACATCCGTCTACAGACAGTCCGCCTCACTCCCTGCATTCCCAATTACAGGCCCCAGATTAATACAGACCCTACTCCGTCTCCCATGCACTTACTGTTTGTGTCCGGCAGTCGTGCCGCCTCCTCTCGTCTTTTCTGGCCTGAGGACCTGCGGAGGACTTGTCACCATCTGCAGGTCCTTCAGCAGGTCCTTCTGATTAAAGTATAAAGCAGCTTTAACCACAGTACCGGCTGGACCTCTTTGGCTGGGGATCATTTTGCAATTCTTTGCGATCCCGTGGGTGTTCTGGGTGGCAGTGTGGATTGGATGAGGCGGTGCCCGGGCGTCTGTCATGTATTAATTGTCTGCTGGCATCAATTAGATTGTTTAGAGAAGTTAATTGAATGTGTTAATGATGCTCGTTAATAGCTGCTCCGGTGAAAGCTCCTGTGAGCCGGAAATGAGATGCGCTAATTACTATCTGGCTGATTGGAGCTCTCCTCTCACTGACTGGAGATAACTTTTCGCGTTCTTGTCCCTGTATGTGCCTGCAGTGCTGGGCAGCGCGCGGTCACGTTGTGCCGCCCCCCTGACACGTGTGTTGTGTGTCTGACAGGATTACATGCAGAACATCCACGGCAAACAGATTGATTTGCTGCGAACAACGGTGAAGGTTCCTGGGAAGAGGCCTCCTCGAGCGTCCAGCGGAACCCCCGGCGGCCAGCTGCCTGGTCAGACAGGTAATGGCTGCTGCGCGCCACCTGCGCCCTTCATTCGCCCCTCTGACCCTGGCACTCCTATGATGCAATGCTTTCTTCTGACAACTCCTCCATGGCTCCTGATGAGTGTGGTCACTTCATGCGACAGTCTCCTAACGGAGTTCCTGGGGTGGTCAGGTGGCACGCCCCCCTCCATCCAGGCTGTGCCGGCCTCCCCTCCCCCGCTCTGTGATGCAGGATGTTCTCAGCTCGTTATGTCTCTTCCTGTAATTGCATTACCCGCCGCTTTATGCAGAATTATTCTCCCAGGACTAATTGATGGCGCATGTTTAATTCATTAATCATTAGCATCAAATTCGACAATTACCCAGGCGCTGATTGTACGATGTGGAGTATAATGAGGCCCCATTACCTGACAGCCGCGCCGCCCTCCCCCGTGTTTGTGCCGCAGCCATTTATATCCTGTATAATGTACTGATGCCCGTTTAACCCCGTGCGCTGGTGCCTGGAGCGCCGCTTCTCCGGGACCTCCTTCTCTGTGCGCTCAACCACATTCCCCGTCACTTCACTCCACAGATAACCCCTCCCACTATTCATATAACTCCACCCATTACACCGCTGTGCTCCACACCACTTCACCTAACCCCTCCCACTATTCATATAACTCCACCCATTACACCACTGTGCGCCACAACACTTCACCTAACCCCTCCCACTATTCATATTACTCCACCCATTACACCTCTGTGCGCCACAACACTTCACCTAACCCCTCCCACTATTCATATAACTCGACCCATTACACCGCTGTGCTCCACAACACTTCACCTAACCCCTCCCACTATTCATATAACTCCACCCATTACACCGCTGTGCTCCACACCACTTCACCTAACCCCTCCCACTATTCATCTTACTCCACCCATTACACCGCTGTGCACCACACCACTTCACCTAACCCCTCCCACTATTCATATTACTCCACCCATTACACCTCTGTGCACCACACTTCACCTAACCCCTCCCACTATTCATATAACCACCCATTACACCACTGTGCACCACAACACTTCACCTAACCCCTCCCACTATTCATATAACTCCACCCATTACACCGCTGTGCTCCACACCACTTCACCTAACCCCTCCCACTATTCATATAACTCCACCCATTACACCACTGTGCTCCACACCACTTCACCCATTACACCGCTGTGCACCACAACACTTCACCTAACCCCTCCCTCTATTCATATAACTCGACCTATTACACCGCTGTGTGCCACACTTCACCTAACCCCTCCCACTATTCATATAACCCCACCCATTACACCGACGTGCACCACACTTCACCTAACCCCTCCCACTATTCATATAACTCCACCCATTACACCGCTGTGCGCCACAACACTTCACCCAACCCCTCCCTCTATTCATATAACTCGACCCATTACACTGATGTGCGTCACAACACTTCACCTAACCCCTCCCACTATTCATATAACTCCACCCATTACACCGCTGTGCTCCACAACACTTCTAACCCCTCCCTCTAGTCATATAACTCCACCCATTACACCGCTGTGCGCCACAACACTTCACCCAACCCCTCCCTCTATTCATATAACTCCACCTATTACACCACTGTGCGTCACAACACTTCTAACCCCTCCCACTATTCATATAACTCTACCCATTACACCGCTGTGCTCCACACCACTTCACCTAACCCCTCCCACTATTCATATTACTCCACCCATTACACCTCTGTGCTCCACACCACTTCACCTAACCCCTCCCACTATTCATATTACTCCACCCATTACACCGCTGTGCTCCACAACACTTCACCTAACCCCTCCCACTATTCATATAACTCCACCCATTACACTGCTGTGCTCCACAACACTTCCAACCCCTCCCTCTAGTCATATAACTCCACCCATTATACTGCTGTGCGCCACACCACTTGACCTAACCCCTCCCACTATTCATATGACTCCACCCATTACACCGCTGTGCTCCACAACACTTCTAACCCCTCCCTCTATTCATATAACTCCACCCATTACACCGCTGTGCTCTACAACACTTCACCTAACCCCTCCCACTATTGATATAACTCCACCCATTACACCGCTGTGCTCCACAACACTTCACCCAACCCCTCCCACTATTCATATAACTCCACCCATTACACCTCTGTGCTCACACACTTCACCTAACCCTCCCACTATTCATATAACTCCACCCATTACACCGCTGTGCTCCACACACTTCACCTAACCCCTCCCACTATTCATATAACTCCACCCATTACACCGCTGTGCGCCACACCACTTCACCTAACCCCTCCCTCTATTCATATAACTCCACCCATTACACCGCTGTGCTCTACAACACTTCACCCAACCCCTCCCACTATTCATATAACTCCACCCATTACACCGCTGTGCGTCACAACACTTCACCTAACCCCTCCCTCTATTCATATAACTCCACCCATTACACCGCTGTGCTCCACACCACTTCACCTAACCCCTCCCTCTATTCATATAACTCCACCCATTACACCGCTGTGCTCCACAACACTTCACCTAACCCCTCCCACTATTCATATAACGCCACCTATTACACCGCTGTGCGTCACAACACTTCACCCAACCACTCCCTCTATTCATATAACGCCACCTATTACACCGCTGTGCGTCACAACACTTCATCCAACCACTCCCTCTATTCATATAACGCCACCTATTACACCGCTGTGCGCCACACTTCACCTAACCCCTCCCACTATTCATATAACGCCACCTATTACACCGCTGTGCGTCACAACACTTCACCCAACCACTCCCTCTATTCATATAACGCCACCTATTACACCGCTGTGCGCCACACTTCACCTAACCCCTTCCACTATTCATATAACGCCACCCATTACATCGCTGTGCGTCACAACACTTCACCCAACCACTCCCTCTATTCATATAACTCCACCCATTACACCGCTGTGCACCACAACACTTCACCAAACCCCTCCTACGGTACCCCACATTATTCCTCTCGGTACCCCACATTATTCCTCTCGGTACCCCACATTATTCTTCTCGGTACCCCACATTCCTCCTCTCGGTACCCCACATTCCTTCTCTCGGTACCCCACATTAGTCCTTTCTCTACCCCACATTATTCCTCTCGGTACTCCACATTATTCCTTTCGGTACCCCTCATTCCTCCTCTCGGTAGCCCACATTCTTCCTCCTGGCGCCCCACATTCTTCATCCTGGCGCCCCACATTCCTCCTCCCGACGCCCCACATTCCTCCTCCCAGTACCCCACATTCCTCCTCCCTGTACCCCACATTCCTCCTCCCGATTGTCCACATTCCTCCTCCCGATTGTCCACATTCCTCCTCCCGGTACCCCAAATTCCTCCTCCCTGTAGCCCACATTTCTCCTCCCGGTAGCCCACATTCCTCCTCCCTGTGCCCCACGTTTCTCCTCCCTGTGCCCCACGTTCCTCCTCCCTGTGCCCCACGTTCCTCCTCCCTGTGCCCCACGTTCCTCCTCCCGGTGCCCCACGTTCCTCCTCCCGGTGCCCCACGTTCCTCCTCCCGGTGCCCCACGTTCCTCCTCCCGGTGCCCCACGTTGCTCCTCCCTGAGCCCCAGGTTGCTCCTCCCTGAGCCCCACGTTTCTCCTCCCTGAGCCCCACGTAGCTCCTCCCGGCGCCCCACGTAGCTCCTCCCGGCGCCCCACGTAGCTCCTCCCGGCGCCCCACGTAGCTCCTCCCGGCGCCCCACGTAGCTCCTCCCGGCGCCCCACGTAGCTCCTCCCGGCGCCCCACGTTGCTCCTCCCGGCGCCCACGTAGCTCCTCCCGGCGTCCCACGTAGCTCCTCCCGGCGCCCACGTTGCTCCTCCCGCGCCCCACGTTGCTCCTCCTGAGCTCCCACGCTGCTCCTCCGGCGCCCCACGCTGCTCCTCCCGGCGCCCCACGCTGCTCCTCCCGGGCGCCCCACGCTGCTCCTCCCGGCGCCCCACGCTGCTCCTCCCGGCGCCCCACGCTGCTCCTCCCGGCGCCCCACGCTGCTCCTCCCGGCGCCCCACGCTGCTCCTCCCGGCGCCCCACGCTGCTCCTCCCGGCGCCCCACGTTGCTCATGCTTCTTGTGGTGGTGTGCTCTTGTAGGTCTCTTTGTGCCGTGTCTGTTGGCCACACGTGTTGTAGTCGGGGTCGCCCTTTGCTTACATGTTGCGGGGCCCTGACAGGTAGAAATGTTCTGCTGCCTACTGGCCCCTGACGTGCTCCTGGTGAGGTCCTCCATAGACGACATGTCTGTACATTACCTTCTAGGAGCCGCTCTCTCCTCCAGCTCCTTGTCCTCGGAGCGCTCTCTCAGCGGCCTCAGCCTCTCGACATTTAGTGGAAAGAGCGATGGGGTCAGCCTGGCCCAGAGATCCTATTCTGTCTGTAGTGGGGAGCAGTGGGGCGACACGTCAACAGGTGAGATGTCACCCGAGATCAGAGGCCTCCATCCTGTCATCTTACCCGTCTGTCTCTCGCTTTTCCTTGTCTCATGCTCTCTTTTGCTCTCTCGCTCTCCTTTTCTCTCCAGAGATGCGGTGGATTGCAGAGCTCTGCTGCTGTCTTTAGACCGCTCCTGGTTTTGGCTCGCAATCACTGACTGTCTCGTTCTTTCTTCTCCATGTCTCTGTCGCTCTCTCTCTTTCTCTATTCTCACACTCTTTATCCCCAGTCCTCAGATTTCTACCTTTTAGACACCACGTTCACAAAGCTTTTTGTCTGAGTGCAGTTTCTACACCAGATTCTGAAGAGATCTCAGCTGTTTTCTCTCTTTCCTGCACTCTTTTTCTTTTTTTTGTCTCTCACTGTATTTCTGTCTCTCTGTTGCTTTCTCTCACTCTTTTTGTTTCTCTCTCTTTGTTTTTGTCACTTTCTTTTTCTCTTTCTGTATTTCTTTTTTTTTTCTCTCATACTCTTTCTCTTCCTTTCTCACACTCTCTCTTTCTGTCCCTTTCATTTTCTTTCGTTCTGTCTCGTTCTTTATTTATTTCATTCTGTCTTTCTCATTCATTCATTCATTCATTCTTTCTCCCTTTCTCTCTGTCTGTCTTTCTGTTTCTTCCTTCCTCTCTCTTGTTTTTCATTCTTTCTGTTTCATTCTTTCTCTCATTCTTTCTTTTTCTGTCTGTTTTTCTTTGTCTTTTTTGTCTTTCTTTCTCTCTTTTTCTGTCCCTCTAACGTTCTCATTTTTTCTCTCTATTTATTGCTCTTTCTGTCACCTTCATTCTTTCTCTTTCTATTTCTTTCTCTCTCTATTTCTCTCTTTCATCTTTTTTTTCCCTTTCATCTCCCTCTTTCTGTCTCCCTCTCTATTTCTCGGTCTCTACCTCTCTCTATTTCTCTCTTATCTTTCCTTCCTTTCGTCTCCCTCTTTCTCTCTCTCTATATATATATATATTTTTTCTCTCTCTCATCTTTCCTTCCTTGCATCTCCCTCTTTCTTTCTCTTTCTCTCTCTCTCTCTCTCTCTCTCTCTCATCTTTCCTTCATTTTGTCTCCCTCTTTCTCTCTATTTCTCTCTCTCTCTCATCTTTCCTTCCTTTTGTCTCTCTCTCTCTCTATTTCACTCTCTCTCTCATCTTTCTTTCCTTTGGTCTCCCTCTTTATTTCTCGCTCTCTATTTCTCTCTCTCTATTTCTCTCTCTCTCTTCTTTCCTTCCTTTCGTCTCCCTCTTTCTCTCTATATATTTCTCTCTTTCTCTCTATTTCTCTCTCTCATCTTTCCTTCCTTTCGTCTCCCTCTTTCTCTCTCTATATATATATATTTCTCTCCCTCTCTCTATTTCTCTCTCTCTCTCTCTCTCTCTCTCATCTTTCCTTCCTTTCGTCTCCCTCTTTCTCTCTCTATTTCTCTCCCTCTCTCTTTCTCTCTCATCTTTCCTTCCTTTCGTCTCCCTCTTTCTCTCTCTATATATATTTCTCTCTATTTCTCTCTCTCTATTTCTCTCTTTCTCTATTTCTCTCTCATCTTTCCTTCCTTTCGTCTCCCTCTTTCTCTCTATATATTTCTCTCTTTCTCTATTTCTATTTCTCTCTCTCATCTTTCCTTCCTTCTCTCCTGTTCTCTCTATATACATTTCTCTCCTCTCTGTATTTCTCTCTCATCTTCCTTCCTTTCATCTCTCTCTCTCTCTCTCTATTTCTCTCTCCCTCTCTATATTTCTCTCTCTCATCTTTCCTTCCTTTCGTCTCCCTCTTTCTCTCTCTATTTCTCTCTCTCTCTCTCTCTCTCTCTCATCTTTCCTTCCTTTCGTCTCCCTCTTTCTCTCTCTATATATATATATATATATATATCTCTCTCTATTTCTCTCTCCTCTCTCTCTCTCTCTCTCATCTTTCCTTCCTTTCGTCTCCCTCTTTCTCTCTATATATTTCTCTCTTTCTCTATTTCTATTTCTCTCTCTCATCTTTCCTTCCTTTAGTCTCCCTGTTTCTCTCTCTATATATATTTTTCTCCCTCTCTCTATCTCTCTCTCATCTTTCCTTCCTTTCGTCTCCCTCTTTCTCTCTATATATATATTTCTCTCTTTCTCTCCCTCTCTATTTCTCTCTCATCTTCCTTTCCTTCCTTTCATCTCCCTCTTTCTCGCTTTCTCTTTCTCTCTCTCTCTATTTCTGTTTCTCTCTCATCTTTCCTTCCTTTCGTCTCCCTGTTTCTCTCTATATACATATTTCTCTCCCTCTCTGTATTTCTCTCTCATCTTTCCTTCCTTTCATCTCCCTCTTTCTCGCTCTCTATTTCTCTCTCCCTCTCTATATTTCTCTCTCTCATCTTTCCTTCCTTTCATCTCCCTCTTTCTCGCTCTCTATTTCTCTCTCTCTCTCTATTTCCCTCTCTCATCTTTCCTTCCTTTCGTCTCCCTCTTTCTCTCTCTACATATATATATATCTCTCTCTATTTCTCTCCCTCTCTCTATTTCTCTCTCATCTTTCCTTCCTTTCATCTCTCTCTTTCTCTCTATATATATTTCTCTCTTTCTCTCGCGCTCTCTATTTCTCTCTCGCCTTCCTTTCATCTCCCTCTTTCTCGCTCTCTATTTCTCTCTCTCTATTTCTCTTTCTCTCTCTCATCTTTCCTTCCTTTAGTCTCCCTCTTTTTCTCTCTCTCTCTATATATTTCTCTCTATTTCTCTCTTTCTCTATTTCTCTCTCATCTTTTTCTTCCTTTTCATCTCTCTCTCTTCTCTCTCATCTCTCATTTCTCTCTCTCTCTCTCTCTCTCTCTATATTTCTCTCCCTCTCTCTATTTCTCTCTCATCTTTCCTTCCTTTAGTCTCCCTCTTTTTCTCTCTCTCTATATATATTTCTCTCTATTTCTCTCTTTCTCTATTTCTCTCTCATCTTTTCTTCCTTTCATCTCCCTCTTTCTCGCTCTCTATTTCTCTCTCTCTCCCTCTTTTTCTCTCTCTCTCTATTTCTCTCCCTCTCTCTATTTCTCTCTCATCTTCCCTTCCTTTCGTCTCTCTCTTTCTCTCTCTCTATATATTTCTCTCTATTTCTCTCTCTCTCATCTTTCCTTCCTTTTATCTCCCTCTCTCTCGCTCTCTATTTCTCTCTCTCTCATCTTTCCTTCCTTTCGTCTCCCTCTTTTTCTCTCTCTCTCTATTTCTCTCTCTCATCTTCCCTTCCTTTCGTCTCTCTCTTTCTCTCTCTCTCTATATATTTCTCTCTATTTCTCTCTCTCTCATCTTTCCTTCCTTTCGTCTTCCTCTTTTTCTCTCTCTCTCTCTATTTCTCTCACTCTCTCTATCTCTCTCTCATCTTCCCTTCCTTTCGTCTCCCTCTTTCTCTCTCTATTTCTCTCCCTCTCTCTATTTCTCTCTCATCTTTCCTTCCTTTCGTCTCCCTCTTTCTCTCTCTATATATATAATTCTCTCTATTTCTCTCTTTCTCTATTTCTTTCTCATCTTTCCTTCCTTTCGTCTCCCTCTTTCTCTCTATATATATTTCTCTCCCTCTCTATATTTCTCTCTCATCTTTTCTTCCTTTCATCTCCCTCTTTCTCGCTCTCTATTTCTCTCTCTCTCTCTCTATTTCTCTCTGTCATCTTTCCTTCCTTTCATCTCCCTCTCTCTCGCTCTCTATTTCAATCTCTCTCTCTCTGTTTCTCTCTCTCTCATCTTTCCTTCCTTTCATCTCCCTCTTTTTCTCTCTCTCTATTTCTCTCTCATCTTCCCTTCCTTTCGTCTCTCTCTTTCTCTCTCTATATATATATATATTTCTCTCTATTTCTCTCTCTCTCATCTTTCCTTCCTTTCGTCTCCCTCTTTTTCTCTCTCTCTCTATTTCTCTCTCTCTCTATTTCTCTCTCATCTTCCCTTCCTTTCGTCTCTCTCTTTCTCTCTCTCTATATATTTCTCTCTATTTCTCTCTCTCTCATCTTTTCTTCCTTTCGTCTTCCTCTTTCTCTCTCTCGCTCTCTATTTCTCTCTCTCTCTATTTCTTTCTCTCTCATCTTTCCTTCCTTTCGTCTCCCTCTTTTTCTCTCTCTCTCTATTTCTCTCTCTCTCTCAATTTCTCTCTCATCTTCCCTTCCTTTCGTCTCTCTCTTTCTCTCTCTATATATATATTTCTCTCTATTTCTCTCTCTCTCATCTTTCCTTCCTTTCATCTCCCTCTCTCTCGCTCTCTATTTCTCTCTCTCTCATCTTTCCTTCCTTTCGTCTCCCTCTCTCTCGCTCTCTCTCGCTCTGTGTTTTGAGCGCTCTCGTTCATTTAGAATTCTCTGCTTGTATATTTTGCTGTCTCTGTCTCATTCTCGTTTGCGGTTTTATGTACAGGTTTACCTCCTAATGACTCTCTAAATCCCTCTACAAATATGGGGGGCACAGCAAGCCCCAAATTAGATCCTCCACCCTCTCCTCATGCAAACCGTAAGAAACACCGCAGGAAAAAGAGCAGTGGTCCCCAACGTCCTGAGGGAGGTCCTCCTGCTGCGGGGGAAGGTAACACACATTGATCATTAGAGTGTACCATGGAGAGGCCGCGCCGGGAAACAGTCAGAGGGCGGGCTGAACACTGAGGACCGTGGATGGGATATCATGGACCTGGGAGAGCGTCCATGGACTTAATCCTGTTATTGTGTATAGCTGGTCAAGAGGGAGTCAGGACGACTCTCAAAAGGGAGACCGTCTTCATACAAGCGGAAAGGAGCTCTCCCAAAAAATAACCGCTCTTACAGTACAGACCTCTGCAGTGTGACCGCTCTTACAGTACAAACCTCCACAGTGTGAGCGCTCTTACAGTACAGACCTCCGCAGTGTGACCGCTCTTACAGTAGACACCTCCGCAGTGTGACCGCTCTTACAGTACAGACCTCCGCAGTGTGACCGCTCTTACAGTACAGACCTCCGCAGTGTTACCGCTCTTACAGTACAGACCTCCGCAGTGTGAGCACTCTTACAGTACAGACCTCCGCAGTGTGACCGCTCTTACAGTACAGACCTCCGCAGTGTGACCGCTCTTACAGTGCAGACCTCCGCAGTGTGACCGCTCTTACAGTAGAGACCTCTGCAGTGTGAGTGCTCCTACAGTACAGACCTCCGCAGTGTGACCGCTCTTACAGTAAAGACCTCCGCAGTGTGAGCGCTCTTACAGTACAGACCTCCGCAGTGTGACCGCTCTTACAGTACAGACCTCCGCAGTGTGACCGCTCTTACAGTACAGACCTCCGCAGTGTGACCGCTCTTACAGTACAGACCTCCGCAGTGTGAGCACTCTTACAGTACAGACCTCCGCAGTGTGACCGCTCTTACAGTACAGACCTCCGCAGTGTGACCGCTCTTACAGTACAGACCTCCGCAGTGTGACCGCTCTTACAGTGCAGACCTCCGCAGTGTGACCGCTCTTACAGTAGAGACCTCTGCAGTGTGAGTGCTCCTACAGTACAGACCTCCGCAGTGTGACCGCTCTTACAGTAAAGACCTCCGCAGTGTGACCGCTCTTACAGTACAGACCTCCGCAGTGTGACCGCTCTTACAGTACAGACCTCCGCAGTGTGACCGCTCCTACAGTACAGACCTCCACAGTGTGACCGCTCTTACAGTAAAGACCTCCGCAGTGTGAGCGCTCTTACAGTGCATACCTCCGCAGTGTGACCGCTCTTACAGTACAGACCTCCGCAGTGTGACCTCTCTTACAGTACAGACCTCCGCAGTGTGACCGCTCTTACAGTACAGACCTCCGCAGTGTGACCGCTCTTACAGTACAGACCTCCGCAGTGTGACCGCTCTTACAGTACAGACCTCCGCAGTGTGACCGCTCTTACAGTACAGACCTCCGCAGTGTGAGCGCTCTTACTGTACAGACCTCCGCAGTGTGAGCGCTCTTACAGTACAGACCTCCGCAGTGTGACCACTCTTACAGTACAGACTTCCGCAGTGTGACTGCTCTTACAGTTCAGACCTCCGCAGTGTGAACGCTCTTACAGTACAGACCTTCGCAGTGTGACCGCTCTTACAGTACATAACTCCGCAGTGTGACCGCTCTTACAGTACAGACCTCCGCAGTGTGACCGCTCTTACAGTACAGACCTCCGCAGTGTGAGCGCTCTTACAGTACAGACCTCCGCAGTGTGAGCGCTCTTACAGTACAGACCTCCGCAGTGTGAGCGCTCTTACAGTACAGACCTCCGCAGTGTGAGCGCTCTTACAGTACAGACCTCCGCAGTGTGAGCGCTCTTACAGTACAGACCTCCGCAGTGTGAGCGCTCTTACAGTACAGACCTCCGCAGTGTGACCGCTCTTACAGTACAGACCTCCGCAGTGTGAGCGCTCTTACAGTACAGACCTCCGCAGTGTGAGCGCTCTTACAGTACAGACCTCCGCAGTGTGAGCGCTCTTACAGTACAGACCTCCGCAGTGTGACCGCTCTTACAGTACAGACCTCCGCAGTGTGACCGCTCTTACAGTACAGACCTCCGCAGTGTGACCGCTCTTACAGTACAGACCTCCGCAGTGTGACCGCTCTTACAGTACAGACCTCCGCAGTGTGACCGCTCTTACAGTACAGACCTCCGCAGTGTGACCGCTCTTACAGTACAGACCTCCGCAGTGTGACCGCTCTTACAGTACAGACCTCCGCAGTGTGACCGCTCTTACAGTACAGACCTCCGCAGTGTGAGCGCTCTTACAGTGCAGACCTCCGCAGTGTGACCGCTCTTACAGTGCAGACCTCCGCAGTGTGACCGCTCTTACAGTGCAGACCTCCGCAGTGTGACCGCTCTTACAGTACAAACCTCCACAGTGTGACCGCTCTTACAGTACAGACCTCCGCAGTGTGACCGCTCTTACAGTACAGACCTCCGCAGTGTGACCGCTCTTACAGTACAGACCTCCGCAGTGTGACTGCTCTTACAGTACAGACCTCCGCAGTGTGACCGCTCTTACAGTACAGACCTCCGCAGTGTGACCACTCTTACAGTACAGACCTCAGCAGTGTGAGCACTCTTACAGTACAGACCTCCGCAGTGTGACCGCTCTTACAGTACAGACCTCCGCAGTGTGAGCACTCTTACAGTACAGACCTCCGCAGTGTGACCGCTCTTACAGTACAGACCTCCGCAGTGTGACTGCTCTTACAGTACAGACCTCCGCAGTGTGACCGCTCTTACAGTACAGACCTCCGCAGTGTGAGCGCTCTTACTGTACAGACCTCCGCAGTGTGAGCGCTCTTACAGTACAGACCTCCGCAGTGTGACCGCTCTTACAGTACAGACCTCCGCAGTGTGACTGCTCTTACAGTTCAGACCTCCGCAGTGTGAGCGCTCTTACAGTACAGACCTCCGCAGTGTGACCGCTCTTACAGTACAGACCTCCGCAGTGTGAGCGCTCTTACAGTACAGACCTCCGCAGTGTGACCGCTCTTACAGTACAGACCTCTGCAGTGTGACCGCTCTTACAGTACAGACCTCCGCAGTGTGACCGCTCTTACAGTACAGACATCCGCAGTGTGACCGCTCTTACAGTACAGACCTCCGCAGTGTGACCGCTCTTACAGTACAGACCTCCGTAGTGTGACCGCTCTTACAGTAGAGTGTTCTGTATTGGGACCGTGTGTATTTTTAAATATGTTGAGAATCGGGTCGATGATTTGGAGCTGGAACGTGCGGCTCTATACTGTTTTCATTTATTACGGATGAACGCCATTTCTTGGCTCAGAATATTGGAATATTTGAACAACGCGAGAAGGAAGTATAAATGTCGCTGTCGTGCTCCACCGTCTCCTGCGTGGATCCTGTGACAATAAATGCCCCCATCCCTGTGTTCCATGTGATAATGTTGTGGTGCCGCTGTGCAGTGCAGTAATTCTCTGCTTCTTCTCCACACAGAACCGGAGGAGTCTTTCGGCTTCGTCATCGTCTCGCTGAGTGGTCAGAGCTGGCATTTCGAGGCATCCCTCTATGAGGACCGTGAGCTCTGGGTCCAGGCCATTGAGAGTCAGATTTTGGCGAGTCTTCAAAGCTGCGAGAGTACGAAAAATAAGGTATATTAAGAGTGGTGATAAAAGCTAAAGATGGTGGCCTGATCTCCTCTGCTCCTCCATAATTAATCCTTCTTCTTCCAGACACGTCTCGGCAGTCAGAGCGATGCCCTCGCCATCCAGTCTATACGCAGCGTTAGAGGAAACAGCCTGTGTGTAGACTGTGACACTCCGAGTGAGTAGCCTCCTCTCCTCTCATATCTGACATAAGGAACCATTTGTCTGCCTATAAAAATATAATGAATATTTACACAGTATAGATCTCCCAGGAGCCGGTGTCCACACTGTATAGATCTCCCAGGAGCCGGTGTCCACACTGTATAGATCTCCCAGGAGCCGGTGTCCACACTGTATAGATCTCCCAGGAGCCGGTGTCCACACTGTATAGATCTCCCAGGAGCCGGTGTCCACACTGTATAGATCTCCCAGGAGCCGGTGTCCACACTGTATAGATCTCCCAGGAGCCGGTGTCCACACTGTATAGATCTCCCAGGAGCCGGTGTCCACACTGTATAGATCTCCCAGGAGCCGGTGTCCACACTGTATAGATCTCCCAGGAGCCGGTGTCCATACTGTATAGATCTCCCAGGAGCCGGTGTCCACACTGTATAGATCTCCCAGGAGCCGGTGTCCACACTGTATAGATCTCCCAGGAGCCGGTGTCCACACTGTATAGATCTCCCAGGAGCCGGTGTCCACACTGTATAGATCTCCCAGGAGCCGGTGTCCACACTGTATAGATCTCCCAGGAGCCGGTGTCCACACTGTATAGATCTCCCAGGAGCCGGTGTCCACACTGTATAGATCTCCCAGGAGCCGGTGTCCACACTGTATAGATCTCCCAGGAGCCGGTGTCCACACTGTATAGATCTCCCAGGAGCCGGTGTCCACACTGTATAGATCTCCCAGGAGCCGGTGTCCACACTGTATAGATCTCCCAGGAGCCGGTGTCCACACTGTATAGATCTCCCAGGAGCCGGTGTCCACACTGTATAGATCTCAGAGGAGCCGGTGTCCACACTGTATAGATCTCCCAGGAGCTGGTGTCCACACTGTATAGATCTCCCAGGAGCCGGTGTCCACACTGTATAGATCTCCCAGGAGCCGGTGTCCACACTGTATAGATCTCCCAGGAGCCGGTGTCCACACTGTATAGATCTCCCAGGAGCCGGTGTCCACACTGTATAGATCTCCCAGGAGCCGGTGTCCACACTGTATAGATCTCCCAGGAGCCGGTGTCCACACTGTATAGATCTCCCAGGAGCCGGTGTCCACACTGTATAGATCTCCCAGGAGCCGGTGTCCACACTGTATAGATCTCCCAGGAGCCGGTGTCCACACTGTATAGATCTCCCAGGAGCCGGTGTCCACACTGTATAGATCTCCCAGGAGCCGGTGTCCACACTGTATAGATCTCCGAGGAGCCGGTGTCCACACTGTATAGATCTCCCAGGAGCCGGTGTCCACACTGTATAGATCTCCCAGGAGCCGGTGTCCACACTGTATAGATCTCAGAGGAGCCGGTGTCCACACTGTATAGATCTCCCAGGAGCCGGTGTCCACACTGTATAGATCTCCCAGGAGCCGGTGTCCACACTGTATAGATCTCCCAGGAGCCGGTGTCCACACTGTATTGATCTCAGAGGAGCCGGTGTCCACACTGTATAGATCTCCCAGGATTTGGTGTCCACACTGTATAGATCTCCCAGGAGCTGGTGTCCACACTGTATAGATCTCAGAGGAGCCGGTGTCCACACTGTATAGATCTCCCAGGATTTGGTGTCCACACTGTATAGATCTCCCAGGAGCTGGTGTCCACACTGTATTGATCTCCCAGGATTTGGTGTCCACACTGTATAGATCTCCCAGGAGCCGGTGTCCACACTGTATAGATCTCAGAGGACCCGGTGTCCACACTGTATAGATCTCAGAGGAGCCGGTGTCCACACTGTATAGATCTCCCAGGATTTGGTGTCCACACTGTATAGATCTCCCAGGATTTGGTGTCCACACTGTATAGATCTCCCAGGATTTGGTGTCCACACTGTATTGATCTCCCAGGAGCCGGTGTCCACACTGTATAGATCTCAGAGGAGCCGGTGTCCACACTGTATAGATCTCCCAGGAGCCGGTGTCCACACTGTATAGATCTCAGAGGAGCCGGTGTCCACACTGTATAGATCTCAGAGGACCCGGTGTCCACACTGTATAGATCTCAGAGGAGCCGGTGTCCACACTGTATAGATCTCCCAGGATTTGGTGTCCACACTGTATAGATCTCCCAGGATTTGGTGTCCACACTGTATTGATCTCCCAGGAGCCGGTGTCCACACTGTATAGCTCTCCTGGGATCTGGTGTGAACAATGTCTAGATCTCTTGCGATCCATTGTCTTAACTCTTTAGATCCCTGCCAATATCTACAAGTTTGTTTATGCATTTTAAGCTGCAGAAATGGCGCTGTTGTTTTTGATGGTGCAGACGAGGTCTCTAGGTGCAGTCACGTGGTTGGATTTGGGATTTTTTTGAGGTTGATGTATTTCTAGATTCCTTTAGGCGTCTGGAACATACCGAGGTGTGAATGCGACCTCAGTCATCGTCTCCTCATTATTTTACTGCACCTCTGCTCAATTTCCTTTTCTGGGCAAAGAATAATAAAGCTGCATATCCCAACCATCAGGAAAGACGGCAGGGGGAATGCTCGCGGGATCCAGAGAGGAAACGTGGTGTTAGCAGGGTCACCGGTACCCGTCGCCCCCAGCCTGAGGCGCACGGGGGTCTCATTGTGTTGGATATAGCTCCCCTCACTCAGCTCTAACCTGACTTCTCTCCCTTCCTTGTAGATCCAGACTGGGCAAGTCTGAACCTCGGGGCTCTGATGTGTATCGAGTGCTCCGGGATCCATCGTAACCTCGGGACTCATTTGTCTCGTGTGCGGTCTCTTGATCTGGATGATTGGCCAGTGGAGCTTACAATGGTCATGATGGCGATTGGGAACAGTCTGGCCAATGCCGTGTGGGAGCACTGTACAGAGGGTTATACCAAGCCCAGCCCCGAGAGCTCCAGGTCAGTGCCACCCAAGAATCTCAGCTGGTAAGTCGAGACCAGCCCGTAGCCCAAGGGAGGGGCCCCCATTACTCGTATGTAGGTGACATGGTTGGAAGCTTTGTGGCAGAGTGACGTTTCATCTGGGGGGGGCAGCGGTATTTGGGCCGGGTTTATGGGCAGAAGCTGCAAGAGCCAATGGCTTCCCCTCATCTCTGATGTCGGGGCTTCGGGGTAGCATGCGGTGACTGTGGAGATGACAGGTGACGCTCTCCAGGCAGGAGACCTCCATTTCTCCTCGGTTTACTGGATCTTGGCGGCATAGATAGGGGAACTTATTTCTCTTTGACTCCTGTTGCAGTCCCAGAGATGACGGGTGTCAGTCGCCCAAGGCCGTGAGTCCAAGCAATTTCAGAGATATAAAGGGCAGTTATCAGGCAGCCGGGGCAGCCTCCAGGGTAGGCTTTCCCCAGGACTACAAACACATGGCTGCTTGCCTCCCGAAACAGCATGACACCTGTCACTGGACGCCTGTGGTACTGCAGCTCAGCCAGAGTCGCCGCAGTACCAGAAGCAGCCTGTGGACAAGTGTGGCACTGTTACTGAGGAAAGCTGACAAGTTTATCAATCCTTCATCCCTTATATCATGTGTACAAACTACTCTCCTACACAGGTACCACCCATATCTACAAGCCCCGCCCACACACAGGTACCTCCCATATCTACAAGCCCCTCCCCCACACATGTACCACCTATATCTACAAGCCCCGCCCACACACAGGTACCTCCCATATCTACAAGCCCCTCCCCCACACAGGTACCACCCATATCTACAAGCCCCGCCCACACACAGGTACCTCCCATATCTACAAGCCCCTCCCCCACACATGTACCACCTATATCTACAAGCCCCGCCCACACACAGGTACCTCCCATATCTACAAGCCCCTCCCCCACACAGGTACCACCCATATCTACAAGCCCCGCCCACACACAGGTACCTCCCACATCTACAAGCCCCTCCCCACACATGTACCACCTATATCTACAAGCCCCGCCCCACACAGGTACCACCCATATCTACAAGCCCCTCCCCGCACAGGTACCACCCATATCTACAAGCCCCGCACAGGTACCACCCATATCTACAAGCCCCTCCCCACACAGGTTCCCACCATATCTACAAGCCCCGCCCACACACAGGTACCTCCCATATCTACAAGCCCCTCCCCACACATGTACCACCTATATCTACAAGCCCCGCCCCACACAGGTACCACCCATATCTACAAGCCCCTCCCCGCACAGGTACCACCCATATCTACAAGCCCCGCACAGGTACCACCCATATCTACAAGCCCCGCCCCACACAGGTACCACCCATATCTACAAGCCCTCCCCTGCACAGGTACCACCCATATCTACAATCCCCTCCCCGCACAGCTGCCACCCATATCTACAATCCCTCCCCGCATAGGTACCACCCATATCTACAAGCCCCTCCCCGCACAGGTACCACCCATATCTACAAGCCCTTCCCCACACAGGTACCACCCATATCTACAAGCCCCGCACAGGTACCACCCATATCTACAAGCCCCTCCCCCGCACAGGTGCCACCCATATCTACAATCCCCTCCCCCGCACAGCTGCCACCCATATCTACAATCCCCTCCCCCGCACAGGTACCACCCATATCTACAAGCCCCTCCCCCTCACAGGTACCACCCATATCTACAAGCCCCTCCCCCACACATGTACCACCCATATCTACAAGCTCCTCCCCCGCACAGGTACCACCCATATCTACAAGCCCCTCCCCCACACAGGTACCACCCATATCTACAAGCCCCTCCCCCACACAGGTTCCACCCATATCTACAAGCCCCGCCCACACACAGGTACCTCCCATATCTACAAGCCCCTCCCCCACACATGTACCACCTATATCTACAAGCCCCGCCCCCACACAGGTACCACCCATATCTACAAGCCCCTCCCCCGCACAGGTACCACCCATATCTACAAGCCCCGCACAGGTACCACCCATATCTACAAGCCCCGCCCCCACACAGGTACCACCCATATCTACAAGCCCCTCCCCCGCACAGGTACCACCCATATCTACAATCCCCTCCCCCGCACAGCTGCCACCCATATCTACAATCCCCTCCCCCGCACAGGTACCACCCATATCTACAAGCCCCTCCCCCGCACAGGTACCACCCATATCTACAAGCCCTTCCCCCACACAGGTACCACCCATATCTACAAGCCCCGCACAGGTACCACCCATATCTACAAGCCCCGCCCCGCATGGGTGCCACCCATATCTACAATCCCTCCCCGCACAGCTGCCACCCATATCTACAATCCCCTCCCCGCTCAGGTACCACCCATATCTACAAGCCCTCCCCCACACATGTACCACCCATATCTACAAGCCCCTCCCCCGCACAGGTACCACCCATATCTACAAGCCCCTCCCCCAACAGGTTCCACCCATATCTACAAGCCCCTCCCCTGCACAGGTACCACCTATATCTACAATCCCCTCCCCCACACAGGTACCACCTATATCTACAATCCCCTTCCCCCACAGTTACCGCCCATATCTACAAGCCCCTCCCCCACACAGGTACCACCCATATATACAAGCCCCTCCCCCCACAGGTTCCACCCATATCTACAAGCCCCTCCCCCACACATATACCACCCATATCTACAAGCCCCTCCCCCGCACAGTTACTACCCATATTTACAAACCCCCCACACACACACACACACAGGTACCCCCATAATATGTACAAACCCCTCCCACACAGGTACCCCCATAATATGTACAAACCCCTCCCACACAGGTACCCCCATAATATGTACAAACCCCTCCCACACAGGTACCCCCATAATATGTACAAACCCCTCCTACACAGGTACCCCCCTATAATGTATACCTGCCCCTCCTCCATACAGGTACCCCCATGATGTATATGGGGCTCTCCCCCCACACACAGGTACCCCCCTATAATGTATACCTGCCCCTCCTCCATAGAGGTACCCCCTATAATGTATACCTGCCCTCCTCCATACAGGTACCCCCTATAATGTATACCTGCCCCTCCTCCATACAGGTACCCCCTATAATGTATACCTGCCCCTCCTCCATACAGGTACCCCCTATAATGTATACCTGCCCTCCTCCATACAGGTACCCCCTATAATGTATACCTGCCTCTCCTCCATACAGGTACCCCCTATAATGTATACCTGCCCTCCTCCATACAGGTACCCCCTATAATGTATACCTGCCCCTCCTCCATACAGGTACCCCCTATAATGTATACCTGCCCCTCCTCCATACAGGTACCCCCTATAATGTATACCTGCCCTCCTCCATACAGGTACCCCTCTATAATGTATACCTGCCCCTCCTCCATACAGGTACCCCCTATAATGTATACCTGCCCCTCCTCCATACAGGTACCCCCTCCTATAATGTATACCTGCCCCTCCTCCATACAGGTACCCCCCTATAATGTATACCTGCCCCTCCTCCATACAGGTACCCTCCTATAATGTATACCTGCCCCTCCTCCATACAGGTACCCCCCTATAATGTATACCTGCCCCTCCTCCATACAGGTACCCCCTATAATGTATACCTGCCCCTCCTCCATACAGGTACCCCCATGGTGTATATGGGCCCTGCCCCCTATAGTCACTGTGCACTTCAGCAGCTCGGGACTCTTAGCGCCAGGCCTCGGTGGACTCCACCCGCTCTCCAGAGCTCATGAGGCATCGTGGGAAGTACCTAATGGGATTTCTACGCTCCCCGTCTCCCAGACCTGATCAGCACTGGTGTGACATGGGGGGTCCTCCCAGGGTTGGCGCGGTCTGCAGCAGGTGTGCCTGTGATAGCCCCCGACAGTCATGGCCACCTCTAGTCCCCGCTCTTACCCACTTACTCACTGCTCTCTGTTGTGGCCTCTCTGCCTCTGATCCTGTCTGTACCCTCCCCCGTCTCGTGAAGTAATGGCCGTCCATATTGACTTGTGATGCAGGGAAGAGAAGGAACGTTGGATCCGGGCAAAGTACGAGCAGAAGTTGTTCTTGTGCCCTCTGCCGGCCTCTGATGTGCCTCTTGGACAGCAGCTGTTACGTGCTGTGGTGGAGGATGATTTACGGATGGTGGTCACACTGCTCGCACATGGGACCAAGGAGGAGGTGAACGAGACGTACGGTGATGGAGATGGGCGCTCGGCTCTTCATCTGTCGGCAGCCATGGCCAATGTTGTGTGCACACAGCTCCTGATCTGGGTGAGACGGCCAGGCCATCAAGTTGGGCTACAGACCGGCCCATCACCCTGTACTTACACCTGTCTTTCCTCTTTTTATAGTATTGCGTTGATGTCAAGAGTTGTGACGCGCGGGGGTTGTCACCTCTGGCGTACGCCCGTCGGGCAGGCAGTACAGAGTGCGCCGAGATTCTCCTCCAGTATGGCTGCCCCAATGACCACTGCAGTCCAGCCCCGGCTCTTTGATTCCCAGGGACTGGATCTCCATACTGTAGGACTTGTGTCCTTGGCTTCCAAGCTTCACCTGGGACCTCTGTGAACAGGGTACATTCTCTCATTGATGACTTGGCTCTGGCAGCCATTTGTGACTCCTTTTAGAGAAGATAATCCTCTTCGAATCTCAGGATACAGAATGTTACCTCCCAAGTCTCCACCATGCTACCTTCCTACGTTGCGAAGCCTCCATCATTTCTATCATGGACCTTTGTTGGTGGGCAGATATGTCTCATGAAGCGGTCTATTCTACACTAGTATACTGTATGGTACAGCTATTTAATGTACAGTATGAGCACGTGCCGTTCTGGACCTCGGGACCTTACGTCTCTGGTAGATGCAGAGAATACTGGAAATGGGGACCATGTGAGGTCACTGGTTGATGGGGTCTATGTCCTCTCTGTGTCATTCCTCCTAATACTCAGAGTCAGTGGTGCCTGGTATTTCTCACAGTCCATATATATAGTTTACATGACCTGTACATTCCCCCAGTACATGCTGATCGGTACCTGGAGTGGTCCATACGCTGGGCTGATATGTGTCTCTCTCTGGGGATATATATATGTAAATAATATGTAATATATGTACAAGAATTCTCCCCTTTATTCATAGAAGTGAAGCAGTTTATGTTTACATGTCTGATGTCTTCTCCATCTCATTACTCAAGCTGTGAGGTAACATGACCCTAGCATATAAGACTGAGAATAATTGCCACAGGTATGTACATATGAGGCGGGTCAGAGAGGAACCTGATGAAAGAACTGGGATTTGGCAGAACAGCTGAGATACTGAGGAGTCACCTCTAGTGACCCAAGTCCAGTACAATCGGGTGTACACCTAACGATGGTCCCATCTAATGACCCAAGTCCAGTACAATCGGGTGTACACCTAACGATAGTCCCATCTAATGACCCAAGTCCAGTACAATCACGTGTACACCTAACGATGGTCCCATCTAATGACCCAAGTCCAGTACAATCACGTGTACACCTAACGATAGTCCCATCTAATGACCCAAGTCCAGTACAATCACGTGTACACCTAACGATAGTCCCATCTAATGACCCAAGTCCAGTACAATCACGTGTACACCTAACGATAGTCCCATCTAATGAGCCAAGTCCAGTACAATCACGTGTACACCTAACGATGGTCCCATCTAATGACCCAAGTCCAGTACAATCCGTGTACACCTAACGATAGTCCCGTCTATTGACCCAAGTCCAGTACAATCACGTGTACACCTAACGATAGTCCATCTATTGACCGAATCCAGTACAATCACGTGTACACTAACTATAGTCCCGTCTAATGACCCGAATCCAGTACAATCACGTGTACACCTAACGATGGTCCCATCTAATGACCCAAGTCCAGTACAATCACGTGTACACCTAACGATAGTCCCATTTAATGAGCCAAGTCCAGTACAATCACGTGTACACCTAACGATGGTCCCATCTAATGACCCAAGTCCAGTAAAATCACGTGTACACCTAACGATAGTCCCATTTAATGAGCCAAGTCCAGTACAATCACGTGTACACCTAACGATGGTCCCATCTAATGACCCAAGTCCAGTACAATCACGTGTACACCTAACGATAGTCCCATCTAATGAGCCAAATCCAGTACAATCAGGTGTACACCTAACGATGGTCCCATCTAATGACCCAAGTCTAGTACAATCACGTGTACACCTAACGATAGTCCCATCTAATGAACCAAGTCCAGTACAATCACGTGTACACCTAACGATAGTCCCATCTAATGACCCAAGTCCAGTACAATCACGTGTACACCTAACGATGGTCCCATCTAATGACCCAAGTCCAGTACAATCACGTGTACACCTAACGATAGTCCCATCTAATGACCCAAATCCAGTACAATCAGGTGTACACCTAACGATGGTCCCATCTAATGACCCAAGTCTAGTACAATCACGTGTACACCTAACGATGGTCCCATCTAATGACCCAAGTCCAGTACAATCACGTGTACACCTAACGATAGTCCCATCTTGTGAGCCAAAGCCAGTTCAATCTCGTGTACATTTTAAGATAGTCCCGTCTCGTGAACACCTAACGCTAGTCCCATCTAATATGCCAGGTCCAGTACAATTATGTTTAGAGTATGGCCAAACATGCAGTTTTTGGCAGCCACTTCACCTTTTTTGAATCCACTCTTGGTTTTGGCTTCAGTAACTGCAAAGAATATGGCGGGTAAGGCCCTACCCTTACATCCAATGATTGTGCAGTCCAGCCCTGTCCCTATGGCATGGTGGACAGGTGGACATTTATGATGGAATCTGGAGAAATATTTGTCGATTTATCTGTGTTGTGTTTATGGCCACCTTAATGACTGTCTTGTCCAGTACAATCCTTGTCACCCATGACCTAACAGGCAGGTCTCAGCACAATCAATCAGTGATTATCACATTTCACACACGACATTGATTGGAAAATGTGGTAGAAAATGGCCATATCGTGCTAAAAAGGTCACTAGGTGTAACTCTGCCCTTTGACGTGAATGAAATCTCTTGGGGCAACTTTCAGAATGCTTCTATGTAAATATATCTAGTTGAGGTAAATTACTAAAGTAGAAACAGAGGCTTATTTATTACGTTCTAAGGAAATCTCGCCTTTTTAAGAGACTGCAGAGAGAAGCATTGGTGTAATCAGGGAGGCCTGGGCTGCAGGACAGCTCAGAAGAGACACTGACCCAGGCTGAGATCAGACCTCACTTGTCTAGACGTACGTCACAAGGAAAGTGGTACTGTTGATGAGATGGTCGTATCTGCTGGAGAACCTAGTATATATGAAAATGGTGAGACTCAAGGCATTTAGTCTGAGGTGTGGTACGTTGTGGTCAAGTGTGAGGATGAGTGTAGTTTTTGGGTTCGGGTCATTGTGTGGAATGTCTGAAGGCCTGAGAAGAAGCTGAGTCTGGGGTGTGTGATGACTGTAGTCTGAAGGGTTGATCTGCGTCTGTGCGAGTGAGATATTTGAAAGTTGATTTGGACCTGGGATCCATCATCTAATGTGTCCGTCTGATTGAAGTAACAGTGTTGATTCCTAGTGGTGGTTCATTAAATGAAGAACTTAGCTGGGGGAGATTGGTCTGGGGAGTTTTCCATAATGGAATGAAAATCCAGCCTACATATGTGTAGGCTTACTGGATGGAGAGGAGAACCTGGTGGAGGAATAGATGTGCTGGCGTAGACCACCATGATTACAGCTGGATCAGTTGTCATAATCTGATGATGACATGGTCTGCAGAGCTGTGGTTCTATAGAGCATATTATGGTGCCGGCAAATCCTCTGAAGACATTTACCTGCCCGGTAGATGTTGGTGTTACTGTGTGTAGTAGAAGTTCCAGCTCTTCGCTCTGAGGTGGATTTGACACATGGAGAGGACAATTCACATTGCAGGGAGTTTCTGCTCTCAGTGTATACATTGTACAGTATATATATTTATATCTCTCTGTACATACAATCTGCTGTCTTGTGTGTCTGTGTGCTGTGAAATAAAACTTGACCTTGTCTATTGTTTGGATGCAGATTACTACGGCTACAACTCGTGGCCTCAGGAGCATTGGCCAGGTCACGGGTATATTTGTTCTCCATGAGGTGCAGCTTTTGTTGCAACTTTGGTGACAAAAAGTGGACATTAGTAAGAGTTCCATCCATTTCCCTGTCTGAACAGTGACATTTATTATATGAAACCTAAGCAACCATCTAACACCCTGATTGTGGCCCTACAATCTTCAGTCCATACAAGAGGCCATACAAGAACCACAGAAGTACTCAATGTGGTATGGGAACATTGCATGCTTAGGACTGAATTCTGCCATGGTCACTTACTTTATATATTGACCCTGTCTTAGTTCTATATTCCTCTGCTCTTCTCCACTTTTGGATCTGTCTTTTTCTATGCTCAGCCACCCTTAGGTCTATGTTCCTTCACCCTCACTGAACTTTGGATCTACATTCCTCCATCCTCCCCACTCTTAGATCTGGGTTCCTCCATACTCACCCACTTGGGGCTTTGTTCTTCCACCGTCACATCCTTACCCGCTCATTGGTCTATATTCTCACTTCCCACCTTTCCTTGGTCTATGTTTGTCCATTCTCAGGCATCTTAAGGCCTAATTCACATCTCTGTTAAGGAGATCCATCTGCTGGGGCAAATGACGGCTGTTGGCTAGACGAAAAACCATTGCATGCAACTTTTTTTGACCATATGAAACCTGGCATTTATGCCAGAAATTGGTTGGATCAACCCCAAACCTCTTTGCAGTCAATGGGAATCCAGCAGTGAAGAGGAGAATTTGGAAACGTCAGATCCTGCAAAATCCGGCAGGCAGCTCTGTGCCAGACCAGCCTGCCAGATATCCTGCCAGATGTGCATTTATCCTTATCAACCCTTGGCTCTTCGTTCCTCTATCCTCCCCACTATTGGCTCTACGTTCCTCCATGCTCCTCACTTTTGGCTGTACATTTCTCCATCCTCTCCACTCTTTCCTCTACATACATTCCTCCATCCTCCCCACTTTTGGCTGTACATTTCTCCATCCTCTCCACTCTTCCCTCTACATACGTTCCTCCATCCTCCTCACTCATGGGTCTCCGTTCCTCCATCCTCCCCACTCATGGGTCTCCGTTCCTCCATCCTCCCCACTCATGGGTCTCCATTCCTCCATCCTCCCCACTCATGGGTCTCCGTTCCTCCATCCTACCCACTCATGGTTCTCCGTTCCTCCATCCTCCGCACTCCTGGGTCTCCCTTCCTCCATCCTCCCCACTTTTGGGTCTCCGTTCCTTCATCCTCCCCACTCTTGGGTCTCCGTTCCTCCATCCTCCCCACTCATGGGTCTCCGTTCCTCCATCCTCCGCACTCTTGGGTCTCCCTTCCTCCATCCTCCCCACTCTTGGGTCTCTCTTCCTCTATCCTCCCCACTCATGTGTCTCCGTTCCTCCATCCTCCCCACTCATGGGTCTCTGTTCCTCTATCCTCCCCACTCATCGGTCTCCGTTCCTTCATCCTTCCCACTCTTGGGTCTCCGTTCCTCCATCCTCCCCACTCATGGGTCTCTGTTCCTCCATCCTCCGCACTCTTGGGTCTCCCTTCCTCCATCCTCCCCACTCTTGGGTCTCTCTTCCTCTATCCTCCCCACTCATGGGTCTCCGTTCCTCCATCCTCCCCACTCATGGGTCTCTGTTCCTCTATCCTCCCCACTCATCGGTCTCCGTTCCTCCATCCTCCCCACTCATGGGTCTCTGTTCTTCCGTCCTCTCCACTCATGGGTCTCCGTTCCTCCATCCTCTCCACTCACGGGTCTCTGTTCCTCCATCCTCCCCACTCTTTGGACTATGTTCCTCTATCCTCCCCACTCCTGGGTCTCCGTTCCTCCATCCTCCCCACTCATGGGTCTCCGTTCCTCCATCCTCCCCACTCATGGGTCTCCATTCCTCCATCCTCCCCACTCATGGGTCTCCGTTCCCCCATCCTCCCCACTCGAGGGTCTCCGTTCCCCCATCCTCCCCACTCATGGGTCTCCGTTCCTCCATCCTCCCCACTCATGGGTCTCCGTTCCTCCATCCTCCACACTCATGGGTCTCCGTTCCTCCATCCTCCGCACTCTTAGGTCTCCGTTCCTCCATCCTCCGCACTCTTGGGTCTCTGATACTCCATCCTCCCCACTCATGGGTCTCTATTCCTCCATCTTCCCCACTCATGGGTCTCCGTTCCTCCATCCTCCCCACTCATGGGTCTCCGTTCCTCCATCCTCCCCACTCATGGGTCTCTGTTCTTCCATCCTCCCCACTCTTGGTTCTCCATTTTGCCCGACACATTCCTCCATCCTCCCCACTCATGGGTCTCTGTTCCTCCATCCTCCCCACTCTTTGGACTATGTTCCCCCATCCTCCCCACTCCTGGGTCTCCGTTCCTCCATCCTCCCCACTCATGGGTCTCTGTTCCCCCATCCTCCCCACTCATGGGTCTCTGTTCCTCTATCCTCCCCACTCATCGGTCTCCGTTCCTCCATCCTCCCCACTCATGGGTCTCTGTTCCTCTATCCTCCCCACTCATCGGTCTCCGTTCCTTCATCCTTCCCACTCTTGGGTCTCCGTTCCTCCATCCTCCCCACTCATGGGTCTCCGTTCCTCCATCCTCCCCACTCATGGGTCTCCGTTCCTCCATCCTCCCCACTCATGGGTCTCCATTCCTCCATCCTCCCCACTCATGGGTCTCTGTTCTTCCATCCTCCCCACTCTTGGTTCTCCATTTTGCCCGACACATTCCTCCATCCTCCCCACTCATGGGTCTCTGTTCCTCCATCCTCCCCACTCTTTGGACTATGTTCCCCCATCCTCCCCACTCCTGGGTCTCCGTTCCTTCATCCTTCCCACTCTTGGGTCTCCGTTCCTCCATCCTCCCCACTCATGGGTCTCCGTTCCCCCATCCTCCCCACTCATGGGTCTCCGTTCCCCCATCCTCCCCACTCATGGGTCTCCGTTCCTCCATCCTCCCCACTCATGGGTCTCCGTTCCTCCATCCTCCCCACTCCTGGGTCTCCGTTCCTCCATCCTTCCCACTCATGGGTCTCCGTTCCTCCATCCTTCCCACTCTTGGGTCTCTGTTCCTCCCCACTCTTGGGTCTCCATTCCCCGTCCTCCCCACTCCTGGGTCTCTGTTCCCCCATCCTCCCCACTCATGGGTCTCCGTTCCTCCATCCTCCCCCACTCCTGGGTCTCCGTTCCTCCATCCTCCCCACTCATGGGTCTCTGTTCCTCCATCCTCCGCACTCTTGTGTCTCTGTTCCTCCATCCTCCCCACTCATGGGTCTCTGTTCCTCCATTCTCTCCCACTCTTGGGTCTCCGTTCCTCCCATCCTCCCCACTCTTTGGACTATGTTCCTCCATCCTCCCCACTCCTGGCCCCGTCTCCATCCTCCCCACTCTTGACTATGTTCCCATCCTCCCTACCTCCTGGTCTCCGTCCATCCTCCCACTCCTGGGCCCCGCTCCTCCATCCTCCTGCACTCCTGGCCCCGTCTCCATCCTCCCCACTCGCGGGTCTCCCGTTCCCCATCCCCACTCATGGGTCTCTGTTCCTCCATTCTCTCCACTCTTGGGTCTCCCGTTCCTCCATCCTCCCCTCTGGACTATGTTCCCCCATCCTCCCCACTCCTGGGTCTCGTTCCTCCATCCTCCCCCTCTTTGGACTATGTTCCCCATCCTCCCCCTCCCGGGTCTCCGTTCCTCCATCCTCCCCACTCCTGGGTCTCCGTTCTCCATCCTCCCACTCCTGGGTCTCCGTTCCTCCTCCCCACTCATGGGTCTCCGTTCCCCATCCTCCCCACTCATGGGTCTCTGTTCCTCCATCCTCCGCTCTTGGGTCTCGTTCCTCCATCCTCCACTCTTGGGTCTCTGATCCTCCATCCTCCCCACTCATGGGTCTCTGTTCCTCCATCTTCCCCCACTCATGGGTCTCCGTTCCTCCATCCTCCCCACTCATGGGTCTCCCGTTCCTCCATCCTCCCCACTCATGGGTCTCTGTTCTTCCATCCTCCCCCACTCTTGGTTCTCCATTTTGCCCTGACACATTCCTCCATCCTCCCCACTCCATGGGTCTCTGTTCCTCCATCCTCCCCACTCTTTGGACTATGTTCCCCCATCCTCCCCACTCCTGGGTCTCGTTCCTCCATCCTCCCCACTCATGGGTCTCCGTTCCCCCATCCTCCCCCACTCATGCAGGTCTCTGTTCCTCTATCCTCCCCCACTCATCGGTCTCCCGTTCCTCCATCCTCCCCACTCCATGGGTCTCTGTTCCTCTATCCTCCCCCACTCATCGGTTCTCCCGTTCCTTCATCCTTCCCACTCTTGGGTCTCCCGTTCCTCCATCCTCCCCACTCATGGGTCTCCGCTCCTCCATCCTCCCCACTCATGGGTCTCCGTTCCTCCATCCTCCCCACTCATGGGTCTCCATTCCTCCATCCTCCCCACTCATGGGTCTCTGTTCTTCCATCCTCCCCACTCTTGGTTCTCCATTTTGCCCGACACATTCCTCCATCCTCCCCACTCATGGGTCTCTGTTCCTCCATCCTCCCCACTCTTTGGACTATGTTCCACCATCCTCCCCACTCCTGGGTCTCCGTTCCTTCATCCTTCCCACTCTTGGGTCTCCGTTCCTCCATCCTCCCCACTCATGGGTCTCCGTTCCCCCATCCTCCCCACTCATGGGTCTCCGTTCCCCCATCCTCCCCACTCATGGGTCTCCGTTCCTCCATCCTCCCCACTCATGGGTCTCCGTTCCTCCATCCTCCCCACTCCTGGGTCTCCGTTCCTCCATCCTTCCCACTCATGGGTCTCCGTTCCTCCATCCTTCCCACTCTTGGGTCTCTGTTCCTCCCCACTCTTGGGTCTCCATTCCCCCGTCCTCCCCACTCCTGGGTCTCTGTTCCCCCATCCTCCCCACTCATGGGTCTCCGTTCCTCCATCCTCCCCACTCCTGGGTCTCCGTTCCTCCATCCTCCCCACTCATGGGTCTCTGTTCCTCCATCCTCCGCACTCTTGTGTCTCTGTTCCTCCATCCTCCCCACTCATGGGTCTCTGTTCCTCCATTCTCTCCACTCTTGGGTCTCCGTTCCTCCATCCTCCCCACTCTTTGGACTATGTTCCTCCATCCTCCCCACTCCTGGGTCTCCGTTCCTCCATCCTCCCCACTCTTTGGACTATGTTCCCCCATCCTCCCCACTCCTGGGTCTCCGTTCCTCCATCCTCCCCACTCCTGGGTCTCCGTTCCTCCATCCTCCCCACTCCTGGGTCTCCGTTCCTCCATCCTCCCCACTCATGGGTCTCCGTTCCCCCATCCTCCCCACTCATGGGTCTCTGTTCCTCCATCCTCCGCACTCTTGGGTCTCCGTTCCTCCATCCTCCTCACTCTTGGGTCTCTGATCCTCCATCCTCCCCACTCATGGGTCTCCGTTCCCCCATCCTCCTCACTCTTGGGTCTCTGATCCTCCATCCTCCCCACTCATGGGTCTCCGTTCCTCCATCCTCCCCACTCATTGGTCTCCGTTCCTCCATCCTCCCCACTCATGGGTCTCCGTTCCTCCTCCTCCCCACTCATAGTTCTCCGTTCTTCCATCCTCCCCACTCATGGGTCTCTGTTCCCTCATGCTCCCCACTCATGGGTCCCCGTTCCTCCATCCTCCCCACTCATGGGTCTCTGTTCCTCCATCCTCCCCACTCATGGGTCTCCGTTCCCTCATCCTCCCCACTCTTGGGTCTCCGTTCCTCCATTCTCCCCACTTTTGGCTGTACATTTCTCCATCCTCTCCACTCTTGGGTCTCTGTTGCTCCCCCCTCCCCCCTCATGGGTCTCTGTTCCTCCATCCTCCCCACTCATGGATCTACGTTCCTCCATCCTCCCCACTCATAGGTCTCCATTCCCTCATCCTCCCCACTCATGGGTCTCCGTTCCTTCATCCTCCCCACTCATGGGTCTCCGTTCCTCCTCCTCCCCACTCATGGGTCTCCGTTCCTCCCTCCTCCCCACTCATAGGTCTCCGTTCCTCCATCCTCCCCACTCTTGGGTCTCCGTTCCTCCATCCTCCCCACTCTTGGGTCTCCGTTCCTCCATCCTCCTCACTCATGGGTCTCCGTTCCTGCATCCTCCCCACTCATGGGTCTCCGTTCCTCCATCCTCCCCACTCATGGGTCTCCGTTCCTCCATCCTCCCCACTCTTGGGTTTCATCGTCTACTCTTGAGCTATGTGCCCTGACCATCATTACTCGTGTCCATTCATAGAAGTGCTTTGTTCTCTCTCTTCTTTAATTTGTCTCAAGCACCGTTCTTTCCAGCCTGTTTCTTATTAATTGAGCCCGTCTTGCCTTGTGCTGTAAATCAGTGCTTCTTATCTAATCTTCTTATTTCAGAACACATTTCACTTTTTACTCTCTACTTTTTGTTGCAAAAAGATTTCCCACTCCAACCCTCCCCCTTTTGGTTCTTTGCAGGAATGGAAAGAGGAAGCAGTGGATGGGAAACCCCTAGGGGGCTTCTTAATCACCCTACAGACAGACTGCCTTGATTACAAGTACCATGAAATTCATTAACACTTTCAGCTATGACAAGTGGTAGCAGCAGTGAGATGAGAGCTCCCCCCCACCAGCTCCTCTCCTCTGTACCACCCTCTAGACATCCGAAGTAAGACTCTTCTGCAGAGACAGGTACTGAAGGAGTGAGATCTGGCGTTAGCCTCCACGCTCCTCTCTAGCTGAGTGAGAAGTGACCCCTCATAGTTTAGTGAGCCTCACTTGACCATTGTCAGAGCTTTCGACCCCTGAAGCCACTGTTACATTGCAAATGCCCATGGTTCTTATCTCTATCATAAAAATTTCCTGCACTAACAAATATGAGGCAAACTGTACCCCTTGTGTTATTTTCTTCTCCTGATCAGGCAGCAGATATGACGCTAAACAGGATTGCTCAGACCAGTCTTGGTCTATGTTTAATAGTGATTATCCTCCGCAGGTTTACCAGGTAAGAAGCTGCTGACATTGGGATTTTGATTTGAGGTTTCCCATCATGGACCAGTGGACTCCTCCATTTCCAGTGTAAGAAATTGGTGTCTTCTGCTCACCACCATCTGAAATGCAATGATATCTGAAGGCTTCACAATAAATGACCTTATTGGTCCTAGCTGCTATGCCGGACTTAGGCTGTTGGATTACTTAAAGGTCTTGTCCACCCTGTGCTGTAGGGAACTGTATATGGACATAATGACCCTAGAAAAAGCCTCAGACCCATGCAGGTGTCATCACGGAGGTCTTCAGAGGCACCCGCCTCATATGTGATGGACCTGTCTCTGTCATGTTAGTAGTGGAGGAAGATGTCCTCATCATTGGCCCCATCTCAGTACGGATGATTGAGAACTCTACAGTAAGTGGCCGCACCCTGCTCTACCTTTCTGGTTTACAATCAGCAGTATTTTAATGTAATATCAATTGATGGTGCAACCCTTCCTGAGCTGTCATACCTCCTCTATGTCCTTCTGCTGCTCACAGGTTGTAGTAATACAGGGTAGGACTCATAGATTACTCTCAGAGCACACCTCACAAATGTCCCTTCAGTCCTGACCCTCACACATCCGTGCAGATGGGTCCTGATGACTGTAATGGTAGCCAGTGATGAGATGTGTTCGGGATTGGGTTACATGGACAGTGCCTTTAATGTACACTTGTGGGCTGCGCTCTGCGATTAAGCTGTGATTGTGGACACGGACTCGTCTCATTGTAGTGACGCTTCTTCTCAGTCATTTTTGGTTTAAGTATTGAGTTGGGGTCATATACCAATGTGGAATGGCTTCTGAAACTTGTGTACAAGAGGGAGTGAAGGCTGGTGGTCCTCATACGTGTACGAGAGGTGCATTACACTGTAAAGACATGGCTACCATAGGATGAGCTGGCGTACAACCACAGGGCAGGACCTGCCAGCAATGGACACGGTTGAAGCCAAGAGACCTTCACACATGTCCAGAAAATGGTAAATGAAATCCATCCATGCTGACAGATTACTAGTGGTCAATCACAAGAGATTCCCCAGAAGAAATGAAGAGAAAGCTTGTAGATAAGGGGTAATTTATGGATAAAATGGCAATCATACAAGAAAATAGAACTGAGACATGAGATAAATGCCTTGCTGCTGGTCTGCATTGTGTCCTCTGTTCATTGAGTCCTCTGTTCTTTGCCAGCAGTGAATACCTTCTGAAGGGATCGGCTGTGTCCTCACACTGACTGTAACGTCCTCGTGAATGCAGGCCTGTGGAGAAGCTCCTGCTGGATTAGCAGTGGGGACCACTGTAAGATGGATGTTTGAGGCATCACAACAGTTATTCTGGACATGGTCTGTTCACACATGGACGGTCCGTTTACATGATATCTCATTTGATTGTATCCACTATCCATGGTCTTCAAGGAGGAGGCAAGCTATCTCAAGATTTTGTGTTTATAAAGAAGGGAAGTATTGAAGGATGTCAGAGGTATGACATATTACACAGACTGCTGTGATAGTCATCAATAAACGGGGCGAAGGTGACCCTAAGGAGACAAGATCACAATGTCAGAAGAAGGAGAGACCCTATTAAGGAGTTCTCTGAGAGTCTTGCAGCATTTGAAGAAGCTGGAATTTCTTGCAGGAACCTACCATCTTCCATGCATGGAGGGACATCTTGCACCCAAAACTTTCTGAGCTTTACTAACAAAACCTTCACTTTCATTGATTCACCAGCTCCACCCGAATCGCCCTCCGGGCAGAGGTAACCGCCTCTCCCCAGTGATGCTTTGGATTTTCTAGTCAGTTCATCCCCTCGAGCCGGTAGCTACATGTAAGGTAGAATGTCTTGGGGCCACCTCACCTTATATAGATGTATATATGTAGTCAAAGTGGACCACTCAGGTAGTCATTCTGGGCATGCTAACCCATTTCCATGGAGCAGTGTAGCTGTGGCCTCCTGTAGGCTGGCTCCGGAGATGCTCTATGACGATGCATACACTGGACATACACTATGTGAATGCAGGGAGGGCAGAATTTGTAGGATTTAAGGAGAAAACTAATTGTGGGTGCCTTTACATCTCAGTTCTTTACCATTAGTCCTACACGCAAAGTACATGTACATCCCTGGGCCCCATCCACCTGGCAGAGCCGAATGACCAGGTCAATGAGCATTCTTTCCAGGCGGTATTTACCTCCTGCCTTCGGACAAGTGATGATAATGGTAAGGGGTACCTAACTCCAGATAAGATTGTCCTTGTTCATGGCCACACGTCAGATATTCCAGAATCGATTGCGTCCTTTCCCGATTATTATTGCAACACCTTTCTGCTGTCTACATCTAATCCTTCACGAGTTTCTGCACTCTATGGTCGGGCACCTTCCAACTGTTGGGTCCTGACAGTGAAACGGTTGACATGCACGGGGATGGGTACCACAATTTTTGGGTTCCGAACAGGTTCACCTGCACGGCTGTTGACATTCCCGGCTTTGATGCGTTTCCATTTTGCTCTGCGATTCTGGAACCAAATTTTCACCTGCACTTCACTGAGTTTAAGAGTGTGGGCGATTTGGGACCTCTCTGTGAGGGACAGGTATTTCTTACAGTGGAATTCCTTTTCAAGTTCCAGGAGCTGCTCACTGGTGAACGCTGTCCTGCGTCTTCGGCTTTTGCCAGAAGTCCCTGCTCCATCTCTGCATGGGTCTTGAGAGGCATTCTTCCCCTTAGTCCTGGGCCTGGTTGGGCTTTGCGCTTGATCTGGAAGGTTCTCATCACAGCTCTCCCCAGAGGTCTCCTCTTCATCATGGTCACTGCAGCCTGCCTCTGAGGATTTCCTCCCCATCTTCTCTTCATCTGAGCTGTACAGCTTGGAGTCTCCTGTAAAACAAAGATGCAAAGGAGTAAAGCGAGCGCAGCATCTAGAAAGCCTCACAAAATGCATTTGCCACGTATTGGAGAACTTATGGAGGAAATCATCTTGCCGATACGTGGCCCACACTTTTCGGACTCCATGTTCTCTAGTGGACATTTATGCCCCCGCAGACATCTAATATTGTATGTACTCTTCTCTTTGACGGCCCCGCTCTGCTCCTGGAGGGGCTCATCATTGGATGCGCTCACATCCATCTACTATCGTTACCACTATTTGTGGACACACTCCCAAGTATGCTCACGGATATCCTTGTTTCATCGTAGGATCATGATAAGCCTCCCTCCATGGTCCTGAATCATGCAGACTCCATTGCTTATGTTCTTTTATTGATTGTATTTAAATAAAGTTGTATATTTTTGACAAATAAACGGTTGTGCTTAGTTCCATCACCAGGGGACATATTTAATAAAGGTTCGGTGACAAATGTCTAGCCAGATACAGCTTCCCCGATCATATCTGGTGAACTCCATCCCCATGATTTACCTCAGAAAAAGGAGGAACAGACCAAATGTCATCACGGCTCATGAATTCTGCCGATGGCCACACATGATAGTGCTACTTGTAAACAGACCCTCACAAGGCACCAAAAACTCCTTAGGAGTCCCACGTCCACCATGAAGGATACAAAGCTTCCAGAGCAGACAAGCGGCGGCTGCTACCTGCGCGTTCACACTGCCTGCCATCGTCTGTGCAAATGCAGGCTGCATGTGGAGCAACAACCCCCAATATCCTGTTACAGGATGGAGCAGGGCAATAGAAGTAAGGAGAAGGAAGAGTACCTGAGACTGATTATTATATTATACCCTAAGACTGAATATTATATTATAACCAACACCTGAGACTGAATATTATATTATACCTGAGAACTGATTATTATATTATACCTGAGACTGATTATTATATTATACCTGAGACTGAATATTATATTATACCCAACACCTGAGACTGATTATTATATTATACCTGAGACTGATTATTATATTATACCTGAGACTGATTATTATATTATACCTGACACCTGAGACTGAATATTATATTATACCTGAGACTGAATATTATATTATACCTGAGACTGATTATTATATTATACCTGAGACTGATTATTATATTATACCTGAGACTGATTATTATATTATACCTGAGACTGAATATTATATTATACCTGACACCTGAGACTGATTATTATATTATACCTGAGACTGATTATTATATTATACCTGACACCTGAGACTGAATATTATATTATACCTAATACCTGAGACTGAATATTATATTATACCTGAGACTGATTATTATATTATACCTGAGACTGATTATTATATTATACCTGAGACTGATTATTATATTATACCTGAGACTGATTATTATATTATACCTGAGACTGATTATTATATTATACCTGAGACTGATTATTATATTATACCTGAGACTGATTATTATATTATACCTGAGACTGATTATTATATTATACCTGAGACTGAATATTATATTATACCTGAGACTGATTATTATATTATACCTGAGACTGATTATTATATTATACCTGACACCTGAGACTGAATATTATATTATACCTGAGACTGATTATTATATTATACCTGAGACTGAATATTATATTATACCTGAGACTGAATATTATATTATACCTGAGACTGATTATTATATTATACCTGAGACTGATTATTATATTATACCTGACACCTGAGACTGAATATTATATTATACCTGAGACTGATTATTATATTATACCTGAGACTGATTATTATATTATACCTGAGACTGAATATTATATTATACCCAACACCTGAGACTGATTATTATATTATACCCAACACCTGAGACTGATTATTATATTATACCCAACACCTGAGATTGAATATTATATTATACCTGAGACTGATTATTATATTATACCCAACACCTGAGACTGATTATTATATTATACCTGAGACTGATTATTATATTATACCCAACACCTGAGATTGAATATTATATTATACCTGAGACTGATTATTATATTATACCCAACACCTGAGACTGATTATTATATTATACCTGAGACTGATTATTATATTATACCTGAGACTGAATATTATATTATACCTGAGACTGAATATTATATTATACCTGAGACTGATTATTATATTATACCTGAGACTGATTATTATATTATACCTGAGACTGATTATTATATTATACCTGAGACTGAATATTATATTATACCTGAGACTGATTATCATATTATACCTGAGACTGAATATTATATTATACCCAACACCTGAGACTGAATATTATATTATACCTGAGACTGATTATTATATTATACCTGAGACTGATTATCATATTATACCTGAGACTGAATATTATATTATACCTGAGACTGATTATTATATTATACCCAACACCTGAGACTGAATATTATATTATACCCAACACCTGAGACTGAATATTATATTATACCTGACACTGAATATTATATTATACCCAACACCTGAGACTGAATATTATATTATACCTGAGACTGATTATTATATTATACCCAACACCTGAGATTGAATATTATATTATACCTGAGACTGATTATTATATTATACCCAACACCTGAGACTGATTATTATATTATACCCAACACCTGAGACTGAATATTATATTATACCTGAGACTGAATATTATATTATACCTGAGACTGAATATTATATTATACCTGAGACTGATTATTATATTATACCTGAGACTGATTATTATATTATACCTGAGACTAAGACTGATTATTATATTATACCTGAGACTGAATATTATATTATACCTGAGACTGAATATTATATTATACCCAACACCTGAGACTGAATATTATATTATACCTGAGACTGATTATTATATTATACCTGAGACTGATTATCATATTATACCTGAGACTGAATATTATATTATACCTGAGACTGAATATTATATTATACCCAACACTTGAGACTGAATATTATATTATACCTGAGACTGAATATTATATTATACCCAACACCTGAGACTGAATATTATATTATACCTGAGACTGATTATTATATTATACCCAACACCTGAGATTGAATATTATATTATACCTGAGACTGATTATTATATTATACCCAACACCTGAGACTGATTATTATATTATACCTGAGACTGATTATTATATTATACCTGAGACTGAATATTATATTATACCTGAGACTGAATATTATATTATACCTGAGACTGAATATTATATTATACCTGAGACTGATTATTATATTATACCTGAGACTGATTATTATATTATACCTGAGACTGAATATTATATTATACCTGAGACTGAATATTATATTATACCTGAGACTGATTATTATATTATACCTGAGACTGATTATTATATTATACCTGAGACTGAATATTATATTATACCTGAGACTGAATATTATATTATACCCAACACCTGAGACTGAATATTATATTATACCTGAGACTGATTATTATATTATACCTGAGACTGATTATCATATTATACCTGAGACTGAATATTATATTATACCTGAGACTGAATATTATATTATACCCAACACTTGAGACTGAATATTATATTATACCTGAGACTGAATATTATATTATACCCAACACCTGAGACTGAATATTATATTATACCTGAGACTGATTATTATATTATACCCAACACCAGAGACTGATTATTATATTATACCTGAGACTGATTATTATATTATACCCAACACCTGAGACTGATTATTATATTATACCTGAGACTGATTATTATATTATACCTGAGACTGATTATTATATTATACCTGAGACTGATTATTATATTATACCTGAGACTGAATATTATATTATACCTGAGACTGAATATTATATTATACCTGAGACTGATTATTATATTATACCTGAGACTGATTATTATATTATAACTGACACCTGAGACTGAATATTATATTATACCCAACACCTGAGACTGAATATTATATTATACCTGAGACTGATTATTATATTATACCTGAGACTGATTATTATATTATAACTGACACCTGAGACTGAATATTATATTATACCTGACACCTAAGACTGATTATTATATTATACCTGAGACTGATTATTTATTATACCCAACACCTGAGACTGATTATTATATTATACCTGAGACTGATTATTATATTATACCCAACACCTGAGACTGATTATTATATTATACCTGAGACTGTTTATTATATTATACCTGAGACTGAATATTATATTATACCCAACACCTGAGACTGAATATTATATTATACCCAACACCTGAGACTGATTATTATATTATACCTGAGACTGATTATTATATTATACCTGAAACCTAAGACTGATTATTAAATTATACCTGAGACTGATTATTATATTATACCTGAGACTGATTATTATATTATACCTGAGACTAAATATTATATTATACCTGACACCTGAGACTGATTATTATATTATACCCAACACCTGAGACTGATTATTATATTATTCCTAAGGCTGATTATTATATTATACCTGAGACTGATTATTATATTATACCCAACACCTGAGACTGATTATTATATTATACCTGAGACTGATTATTATATTATACCTGAGACTGAATATTATATTATACCTGAGACTGACTATTATATTATACCAGAGACTGATTATTATATTATACCCAACACCTGAGACTGATTATTATATTATACCTGACACTGATTATTAGTTTATACCCAACACCTGACACTGATTATTATATTATACCTGACACCGGAGACTGATTATTATATTATACCCAACATCTGAGACTGATTATTATTATATTTTACCTGAGACTGACTATTATATTATACCCAACACCTGAGACTGATTATTATATTATACCTGACACCTGAGACTGATTATTATATTATACCCAACACCTGAGACTGATTATTATATTATACCTGAGACTGATTATTATATTATACCCAACACCTGAGACTGATTATTATATTATACCTGAGGCTGATTATTATATTATACCTGAGACTGATTATTATATTATACCCAACACCTGAGACTGATTATCATATTTTACCCGAGACTGATTATTTTATTATACCTGAGACTGATTATTATATTATACCTGACACCTAAGACTGATTATTATATTATACCTGAGACTGACTATTATATTATACCTGAGACTGATTATTATATTATAACTGACACTGATTATTATACCCGATACCTGACACTGATTATTATATTATACCTGACACCGGAGACTGATTATTATAATATACCCGACACTGATTATTATGTTATACCCGATACATGAGACTGATTATTTTATTATACCTGACACTGATTATTATATTATAACTGACACTGATTACCCGATACCCGAGACTGGTTATTATATTATACCCGACACGAGACTGATTATTATATTATACCAGACATCTGAGTCTGATTATTATATTATACCTGAGATTGATTATTATATTATACCCGAGACTGATTATTATATTATACCAGACATCTGAGACTGATTATTATATTATACCTGACATCTGAGTCTGATTATTATATTATACCTGAGATTGATTATTATATTATACGCAACACCTGAGTCTTATTATGATATTATACCCGACACTTGAGACTGATTATTATATTACACCTAAGACTGATTATTATATTATACCCAACATCTGAGACTGATTATTATATTATACCTGACACTGATTATTATATTATACCTGAGACTGATTATTATATTATATTTAACACCCGAGGCCTGATTATTATATACCAGACACTCTCATGACATCTGCCACTGATTTTAAATGTGTCACTCTCACCTGTCTGATGTGATTGATGATATCAGAGGTTGCTCTACATTTTTTCCAGTAATAATCCTCCTTTTACCATTTTTGAGGAGTATTGTTACCCGAGGACGTAGACGGAACTAATTTGGATACATAACCTGGACAGAAAAGCTTTGTATGCAGGATTCTGAGCGGACACCATCAGCTTCTTCCCGGTCCGTCAGGCCGCGCTCACATCACGTTTAACGGACACAAAAAAGTATACTATTTCGGACACCTCAGACAGACACCATGCTGATAACGGACGCATCAGGCAGACGCCACACTGATAACAGACGCCTCAGGCAGACACCATACTGATAGCGGACGCATCAGACAGACGCCATACTGATAACGGACGCCTCAGGCAGACACCATACTAATAACGGACTCCTCAGGCAGACGCCATACTGATAACGGACGCCTCAGACAGATGCCACACTGATAACGGACGCCTCAGACAGACGCCATACTGATAACGGACGCCTCAGGCAGACACCATACTAATAACGGACTCCTCAGGCAGACGCCATACTGATAACAGGCGCCTCACCATACTGATAACGGACGCCTCAGGCAGACACCATACTGATAGCGGACGCATCAGACAGACGCCACACTGATAACGGACGCCTCAGACAGATGCCACACTGATAACGGACGCCTCAGGCAGACACCATACTAATAACGGACTCCTCAGGCAGACACCATACTGATAGCGGACGCATCAGACAGACGCCATACTGATAACGGACGCCTCAGACAGACGCCATACTGATAACGGACGCCTCAGGCAGACGCCATACTGATAACGGACGCCTCAGGCAGACACCATACTGATAACGGACGCCTCAGGCAGACACCATACTGATAGCGGACGCATCAGACAGACGCCATACTGATAACGGACGCCTCAGGCAGACACCATACTGATAACGGGTGCCTCAGACAGACGCCATACTGATAACGGACGCATCAGACAGACGCCACACTGATAACACATGCCTCTGTCAGTCGCCATACTGATAATGGACGCCACACTGATAACGGATGCATCAAACACCACACTGATAACGGACGCCTCAGACAGACGCCATACTGATAACAGACGCCTCAGACAGACGCCATACTGATAACGGACGCCTCAGGCAGACGCCTTACTGATAACGGACGCCTCAGACAGATGCCACACTGATAACGGACGCCTCAGGCAGACACCATACTAATAACGGACTCCTCAGGCAGACGCCATACTGATAACGGATGCCTCAGGCAGACGCCATACTGATAACGGATGCCTCAGACAGACGCCATACTGATAACGGACGCATCAGACAGACGCCATACTGATAACAGACGCCTAAAGCAGACACCATACTGATAACGGACGCCTCAGACAGAGGCCATACTGATAACGGACGACTCAGACAGATGCCACACTGATAACAGACGCCTCAGACAGATGCCATACTGATAACGGACGCCTCAGACAGACACCATACTGATAACAGACGCCTCAGGCAGACGCCTTACTGATAACGGACGCCTCAGACAGATGCCACACTGATAACGGACTCGTCAGGCAGACACCATACGAATAACGGACTCCTCAGGCAGATGCCATACTGATAACGGACTACTCAGGCAGACGCCATACTGATAACGGATGCCTCAGACAGACGCCATACTGATAACGGACGCCTCAGGCAGACGCCATACTGATAACGGATGCCTCAGGCAGACGCCTTACTGATAACGGACGCCTCAGACAGATGCCACACTGATAACGGACGCCTCAGGCAGACACCATACTAATAACGGACTCCTCAGGCAGATGCCATACTGATAACGGACGCCTCAGACAGACGCCATACTGATAACGGACGCATCAGACGCCACACTGATAACGGACGCCTCAGACAGACACCATACTGATAACAGACTCCTCAAGCAGACACCATACTGATAACAGACGCCTCAGACAGACGCGATACTGATAGCAGACGCCACACTGATAACGGACGCCTCAGGCAGACACCATACTGATAGCAGACGCATCAGACAGACGCCACACTGATAACGGACGCCTCAGACAGACACCATACTGATAACGGACGCCTCAGGCAGACGCCATACTGATAACGGACGCCTCAGGCAGACGCCATACTGATAACGGAAGCCTCAGGCAGACGCCATACTGATAACGGGTGCCTCAGACAGTCGCCATACTGATAATGGACGCGTCAGGCATGCGATAACTGGACTCATAGACGCCACACTGATAACGGACGCCTCAGTCGCCACACTGAAAACGGACGCCTCAGACAGACGCCATACTGATAACGGATGCCTCAGACAGACGCCATACTGATAACGGATGCCTCAGACAGACGCCATACTGATAACGGACGCCTCAGACAGACGCCATACTGATAACGGACGCCTCAGACAGTCGCCATTCTGATAACGGACGCCACACTGATAACGGATGCCTCAGTTAGTCGCCATACTGCATGATAACGGACGCCACACTGATAACGGATGCCTCAGACAGATGCCATACTGATAACGGATGCCTCAGACGCCATACTGATAACGGATGCCTCAGTCAGACGCCATTCTGATAACGGATGCCTCAGATAGTTGCCATTCTGATAACGGACGACTCAGACAGACGCCATACTGATAACAGACGCCTCAGTCAGACGCCATACTGATAACGGACGCCTCTGTCAGACGCCATACTGATAACAGACGCCTCAGTCAGACGCCATACTGATAATGGACGCCTCAGTCAGACGCCATTCTGATAACGGATGCCTCAGTCAGACGCCATACTGATAACGGACGCCTCTGTCAGACGCCATACTGATAACAGATGCCTCAGTCAGACGCCATACTGATAACGGATGCCTCAGTCAGACGCCATTCTGATAACGGACAACTCAGTCAGACGCTATACTGATAACGGACGCCTCAGTCAGACGCCATACTAATAACGGACGCCTCTGTCAGACGCCATACTGATAACGGATGCCTTAGTCAGACGCCATACTGATAACGGACGCCTCAGTCAGACGCCATACTGATAACGGACCCTCTGTCAGACGCCATACTGATAACGGATGCCTCAGTCAGAGGCCATACTGATAACGGATGCCTCAGACAGTTGCCATTCTGATAACGGACGACTCAGTCAGACGCCATACTGATAACGGACGCCTCAGTCAGACGCCATACTGATAACGGACCCTCTGTCAGACGCCATACTGATAACGGATGCCTCAGTCAGAGGCCATACTGATAACGGATGCCTCAGACAGTTGCCATTCTGATAACGGACGACTCAGTCAGACGCCATACTGATAACGGATGCCTCAGACAGATGCTATACTGATAACGGAGCCTCAGACATACGCCATACTGATAACGGATGCCTCAGACAGACGCTATACTGATAACGGACGCCTCAGTCAGACGCCATACTGATAACGGACGCCTCTGTCAGACGCCATACTGATAACGGATGCCTCAGTCAGACGCCATACTGATAACGGACGCCTCAGTCAGATGCTATACTGCGCCATCCGTCGCCACTGAGTTAAAAACAAAGCATGTTTTTGCAGGATGGAAAACGCAGTTCACTACACTTTTCCGATCCTGCGTAATTTTATAATGGATCTCTGTGGTGACGGACGCTACAGTACCGCACCTGTCTGAGGCATCCGTTAATGTGTACTTTTTTGTGTCCATAAAGCCGGGTTCACATCACGTCTTATGACTTCGTTTGGCGTACACATTAGAAAAAAAAAGAGGGATACAAAATGGCAGAGCACCGCATTCTTGTATCCTGCACAAATCCGGTAAAAAAAAGTTTTCGTTTTTTTTTGTTTGTTTTTACAGTGGAACTCTATGGGGAAGGAATGCTGCAGTATAGCGCCAGTCTGAGGCATCCGTATACAAAAACCCAGCCTTACATGCCCGATCCAGCACTTCCGTCATATAACGGAACCTAAGAGGTGAGTATTTATACAGGAACCGTTACTGGTCTAAATTACAGCAGACAATTATAGCCCAGTGATAAAGTCCAGTCCAATATGGCGGATCCTCCCTGTACTTTATCACTTGGCTATAATATCCTGCATTCAATACACACTACACATCAGTGTGATGCACGTGGTGCAGTGTGTGATGTATGTGGAGCAGTTTGTTATGTATGTGGAGCAGTGTGTGATGTATGTGGAGCAGTGTGTGATGTATGTGGTGCAGTGTGTGATGTATGTGGTGCAGTGTGTGATGCACGTGGTGCAGTGTGTGATGTATGTGGAGCAGTGTGTGATGTATGTGGAGCAGTGTGTGATGTATGTGGAGCAGTGTGTGATGTATGTGGAGCAGTGTGTGATGTATGTGGAGCAGTGTGTGATGTATGTGGAGCAGTGTGTGATGTATGTGGTGCAGTGTGTGATGTATGTGGAGCAGTGTGTGATGTATGTGGAGCAGTGTGTGATGTATGTAGAGCAGTGTGTGATGTATGTGGTGCAGTGTGTGATGTGTGCGGTGCAGTGTGTGATGTATGTGGAGCAGTGTGTAATGTATGTGGAGCAGTGTGTGATGTATGTGGAGCAGTGTGTGATGTATGTGGTGCAGTGTGTGCTGTATGTGGAGCAGTTTGTTATGTATGTGGAGCAGTGTGTGATGTATGTGGAGCAGTGTGTGATGTATGTGGTGCAGTGTGTGATGCACGTGGTGCAGTGTGTGATGTATGTGGAGCAGTGTGTGATGTATGTGGAGCAGTGTGTGATGAGCGTGTGGTGCAGTGTGTGATGTATGTGGTGCAGTGTGTGATGTATGTGGAGCAGTGTGTGATGTATGTGGAGCAGTGTGTGATGTATGTGGAGCAGTGTGTGATGTATGTGGAGCAGTGTGTGATGTATGTGGAGCAGTGTGTGATGTATGTGGTGCAGTGTGTGATGTATGTGGAGCAGTGTGTGATGTATGTGGAGCAGTGTGTGATGTATGTGGTGCAGTGTGATGTATGTAGAGCAGTGTGTGATGTATGTGGCGCAGTGTGTGATGTATGTGGTGCAGTGTGTGATGCATGTGGTGCAGTGTGTGATGCATGTGCAGTGTGATGTATGTGGTGCAGTGTGTGATGTATGTGGAGCAGTGTGTGATGTATGTGGGCAGTGTGTGATGTATGTGAGCAGTGTGTGATGTATGTGGTGCAGTGTGTGATGCATGTGATGGCAGTGTGTGATGTATGTGGAGCAGTGTGTGATGTATGTGAGTAGTGTGTGATGTATGTAGTGCAGTGTGTGATGTATGTGGTGCAGTGTGTGATGTATGTGGTGCAGTCAGTGTGATGTATGTGGTGCAGTGTGCGATGTATGTGGAGCAGTGTGATGTGATGGTGCAGTGTGTGATGTATGTGGAGCAGTGTGTGATGTATGTGAGCAGTGTGTGATGATGTGAGCAGTGTGCGATGTATGTGGTGCAGTGTGTGATGTGTAGTGCAGTGTGTGCATGTATGTGGTGCAGTGTGTGATGTATGTGGTGCAGTGTGTGTATGTATGTGGCAGCATGTGATGTATGTAGCGTGTGATGTATGTGGAGCAGTGTGTGATGTATGTGGTGCAGTGTGTGATGTATGTGGTAGCAGTGTGTGATGTATGTGGAGCAGTGTGTGATGTATGTGGTGCAGTGTGTGATGTATGTGGTGCAGTGTGTGATGTATGTGGTGCAGTGTGTGATGTATGTGAGCAGTGTGTGATGTATGTGGAGCAGTGTGTGATGTATGTGGAGCAGTGTGTGATGTATGTGGAGCAGTGTGTGATGTATGTGGAGCAGTGTGTGATGTATGTGGTGCAGTGTGTGATGTATGTGGAGCAGTGTGTGATGTATGTGGTGCAGTGTGTGATGTATGTAGAGCAGTGTGTGATGTATGTGGTGCAGTGTGTGATGTATGTGGTGCAGTGTGTGATGTATGTGGAGCAGTGTGTGATGTATGTGGAGCAGTGTGTGATGTATGTGGAGCAGTGTGTGATGTATGTGGAGCAGTGTGTGATGTATGTGGAGCAGTGTGTGATGTATGTGGTGCAGTGTGTGATGTATGTGGTGCAGTGTGTGATGTGTGTGATGTATGTGGAGCAGTGTGTAATGTATGTGGTGCAGTGTGTGATGTATGTGGAGCAGTGTGTGATGTATGTAGAGCAGTGTGTCATGTATGTGGCGCAGTGTGTCATGTATGTGGCGCAGTGTGTGATGTATGTGGAGCAGTGTGTGATGTATGTGGAGCAGTGTGTGATGTATGTGGAGCAGTGTGTGATGTATGTGGAGCAGTGTGTGATGTATGTGGTGCAGTGTGTGATGTGTGTGATGTATGTGGAGCAGTGTGTGATGTATGTGGAGCAGTGTGTGATGTATGTGGAGCAGTGTGTGATGTATGTGGAGCAGTGTGTGATGTATGTGGTGCAGTGTGTGATGTGTATGTGAGTGCAGTGTGTGATGTATGTGGTGCAGTGTGTGATGTATGTGGAGCAGTGTGTGATGTATGTGGTGCAGTGTGTGATGTATGTGGAGCAGTGTGTGATGTATGTGGCGCAGTGTGTCATGTATGTGGCGCAGTGTGTGATGTGTGTGGTGCAGTGTGTGATGTATGTGGTGCAGTGTGTGATGTGTGTGGTGCAGTGTGTGTGATGTATGTAGTGCAATGTGTGATGTATGTAGTGCAGTGTGTAATGTATGTAGTGCAGTGTGTGATGTATGTAGAGCAGTGTGTGATGTATGTAGAGCAGTGTGTGATGTATGTAGAGCAGTGTGTGATGCACGTGGCGCAGTGTGTGATGTATGTAGGGCAGTGTGTGATGTATGTAGTGCAGTGTGTGATGTATGTAGTGCAGTGTGTGATGTATGTAGTGCAGTGTGTGATGTATGTGGCGCAGTGTGTGATGTATGTAGAGCAGTGTGTCATGTATGTGGCGCAGTGTGTCATGTATGTGGTGCAGTGTGTGATGTATGTGGAGCAGTGTGTGATGTATGTGGTGCAGTGTGTGATGTATGTGGTGCAGTGTGTGATGTATGTGGTGCAGTGTGTGATGTATGTGGAGCAGTGTGTGATGTATGTGGTGCAGTGTGTGATGTATGTGGTGCAGTGTGTGATGTATGTGGAGCAGTGTGTGATGTATGTGGTGCAGTGTGTGATGTATGTGGTGCAGTGTGTGATGTATGTAGAGCAGTGTGTGATGTATGTGGTGCAATGTGTTATGTATGTAGAGCAGTGTGTGATGTATGTGGAGCAGTGTGTGATGTATGTGGTGCAGTGTGTGATGTGTGTAGTGCAATGTGTGATGTATGTAGTGCAGTGTGTGATGTATGTAGAGCAGTGTGTGATGTATGTGGTGCAGTGTGTGATGCATGTGGCGCAGTGTGTGATGCATGTGGCGCAGTGTGTGATGTATGTAGTGCAGTGTGTGATGTATGTGGCGCAGTGTGTGATGTATGTGGCGCAGTGTGTGATGTATGTGGCGCAGTGTGTGATGTATGTGGTGCAGTGTGTGATGTATGCGGTGCAGTGTGTGATGTATGTGGTGCAGTGTGTGATGTATGTGGAGCAGTGTGTGATGTATGTGGAGCAGTGTGTGATGTATGTGGAGCAGTGTGTGATGTATGTGGTGCAGTGTGTGATGTATGTTTTGTAGTGTGTGCTGTATATGTGCAGTGTGTGATGTATGCGGAGCAGTGTGTGATGTATGCGGCGCAGTGTGTGATGTATGTGGAGCAGTGTGTGATGTATCTAGCGCAGTGTGTGATGTATGTAAAGCAGTGTGTGATGTATGTGGAGCAGTGTGTGATGTATGTAAAGCAGTGTGTGATGTATCTAGCGCAGTGTGTGATGTATGTAAAGCAGTGTGTGATGTATGTGGAGCAGTGTGTGATGTATGTGGCGCAGTGTGTGATGTATGTAAAGCAGTGTGTGATGTATCTAGCGCAGTGTGTGATGTATGTAAAGCAGTGTGTGATGTATGTGGAGCAGTGTGTGATGTATGTGGTGCAGTGTGTGATGTATGTAAAGCAGTGTGTGATGTATGTGGTGCAGTGTGTGATGTATGTGGAGCAGTGTGTGATGTATGTAGTGCAGTGTGTGATGTATGTGGTGCAGTGTGTGATGTATGTGGAGCAGTGTGTGATGTATGTAGTGCAGTGTGTGATGTATGTGGAGCAGTGTGTGATGTATGTAAAGCAGTGTGTGATGTATGTGGTGCAGTGTGTGATGTATGTGGAGCAGTGTGTGATGTATGTAGTGCAGTGTGTGATGTATGTGGAGCAGTGTGTGATGTATGTGGTGCAGTGTGTGATGTATGTAGAGCAGTGTGTGATGTATGTAGAGCAGTGTGTGATGTATGTAGAGCAGTGTGTGATGTATGTAGAGCAGTGTGTGATGTATGTGGAGCAGTGTGTGATGTATTTGGTGCAGTGTGTGATGTGTGTAGTGCAGTGTGTGATGTATGTGGAGCAGTGTGTGATGTATTTGGTGCAGTGTGTGATGTGTGTAGTGCAGTGTGTGATGTATGTGGAGCAGTGTGTAATGTGTGTGGAGCAGTGTGTGATGTATGTGGAGCAGTGTGTGATGTATGTGGAGCAGTGTGTGATGTATGTAGAGCAGTGTGTGATGTATGTGGAGCAGTGTGTGATGTATGTGGAGCAGTGTGTGATGTATGTGGAGCAGTGTGTGATGTATGTGGAGCAGTGTGTGATGTATGTAGTGCAGTATGTGGTGCAGTGTGTGATGTATGTGGTGCAGTGTGTGATGTATGTGGTGCAGTGTGTGATGTATGTGGTGCAGGGTGTGATGTATGTAGAGCAGTGTGTGATGTATGTAGAGCAGTGTGTGATGTATGTAGAGCAGTGTGTGATGTATGTGGTGCAGTGTGTGATGTATGTGGAGCAGTGTGTGATGCACGTGGTGCAGTGTGTGATGTATGTGGTGCAGTGTGTGATGTATGTAGTGCAGTGTGTGATGTATGTGGTGCAGTGTGTGATGTATGTAGCGCAGTGTGTAATGTATGTACTGCAGTGTATTATGTATAGATGTGTGTGATGAGGCGCAGTGTGGGATGTATGTGGCGCATGAGAATGATGATATTACATGTGTCACTCTCACCTGTCTCATGAAATTGATAATATTACATGTGTCAATCTCACCTGTCTCATGAGATTGATAATATTACATGTGTCACTCTCACCTGTCTCATGAGATTGATAATATTACATGTGTCACTCTCACCTGTCTCATGAGATTGATGATATTACACGCGTCACTCTCACCTGTCTAATGAGATTGATTATATTACACGTGTCACTCTCACCTGTCTCATGAGATTGATGATATTACACGCGTCACTCTCACCTGTCTCATGAGATTGATTATATTACACATGTCACTCTCACCTGTCTCATGAGAATGATGATATTACACGGGTCAGTCTCACCTGTCTTATGAGAGTGATGATATTACACGCGTCACTCTCACCTGTCTCATGAGAATTATGATATTACACGTGACACTTTGTATGTGCAGTATTTGATGTATGTAGCACAGTGTGTGTGATGTATGAAGTGCAGTGTGTTATGCATAAATGTGTGTGATGTGGCGCAGTGTGTGATGTATGTGGCGCATGAGAATGATGATATTACACGTGTTAGTCTCACCTGTCTCATGAGAATGATGATATTACACGTGTCACTCTCATCTGTCTCATGAAATTGATGATATTACACATGTTACTCTCACTTGTCTCATGAGATTGATAATATTGTATGTTTCACTCTCACCTCTCTCATGAGAATGATGATATTACACGTGTCAGTCTCACCTGTCTCATGAGAATGATGATAGTACGTGTCACTCTCACCTGTCTCATGAGATTCATGATATTACACTTGTCACTTTCACCTGTGTCATGAGAATGATGATATTACACGTGTCACTCTCACCTGTCTCATGAGATTAATGATATTACACGTGTTACTCTCACCTGTCTCATGAGATTGATGATATTACACGTGTCACTCTCATCTGTCTCATGAGATTGATGATATTACACGCTTCAGTCTCGCCTCTCTCATGAGAATTATGATATTACACGCGTCAGTCTCATCTGTCTTATGAGAATGATATTACACATCATTCTCACCTGTCTCATGAGATTGATGATATTACATGTGTCACTCTCACCTGTCTTATGAGAATGATGATATTACACAGGTCACTCTCACCTGTCTTATGAGAATGATGATATCACACGTGTCACTCTCACCTGTCTCATGAGATTGATGATATTACACGCGTGAGTCTCACCTGTCTTATGAGAATGAGGATATTACACGTGTCACTCTCACCTGTCTCATAAGATTGATAATATTACATGTGTCACTCTCACCTGTCTCATGAGAATGATGATATTACACATGTCAGTCTCACCTGTCTTATGAGAATGATGATATTACACGTGTCGCTCTCACCTGACTCATGAGAATTATGATATTACACGTGTCAGTCTCACCTGTCTCATGAGATTGATGATATTACATGTGTCACTCTCACCTGTCTAATGAGATTGATGATATTACACGTGTCACTCTCAAATGTCTTATGAGAATGATGATATTACACGGGTCACTCTCACCTGTCTCATGAGATCGATTATATTACATGTGTCACTCTCACCTGTCTCATGAGATTGATGATATTACACGCGTCAGTCTCACCTGTCTCATGAGAATTATGATATTACACGTGTCACTCTCACCTGTCTTATGAGAATGATGATATCACACGTGTCACTCTCACCTGTCTCATGAGATTGATGATATTACACGCGTGAGTCTCACCTGTCTTATGAGAATGATGATATTACACGTGTCACTCTCACCTGTCTCATGAGATTGATGATATTACATGCGTCAGTCTCACCTGTGTCATGAGAATGATGATATTACACGCGTCAGTCTCACCTCTCATGAGAATGATATTACACAAGTCACTCTCACCTGTCTCATGAGAGTGATGATATTACACGCGTCAGTCTCACCTGTCTTATGAGAATGATGATATTTCACGTGTCACTATCACCTGTCTCATGAGAATGATGATATTACACACGTCAGTCTCACCTGTCTTATGAGAATGATGATATTACACGGGTCGCTCTCACCTGTCTCATGAGAATTATGATATTACACGCGTCAGTCTCACCTGTCTTATCAGAATATTAGACGTGTCACTCTCACCTGTCTAATGAGATTGTATGATATTACACGTGTCACTCTCACCTGTCTAATGAGATTGATGATATTACACGGGTCAGTCTCACCTGTCTCATGAGATGGATGATATTACATGTGTCACTCTCACCTGTCTCATTAGATTGATAATATTGTATGTTTCACTCTCACCTGTCTCATGAGATTGATAATATTACATGTGTCACTCTCACCTCTCTCATGAGATTCATGATATTACACTTGTCACTTTCTCCTGTGTCATGAGAATGATGATATTACACGTGTCAGTCTCACCTGTCTCATGAGATTAATGATATTACACGTGTTACTCTCACCTGTCTCATGAGATTGATGATATTACACGTGTCACTCTCATTTGTCTCATGAGATTGATGATATTACACTCTTCAGTCTCACCTCTCTCATGAGAATTATGATATTACACGCGTCAGTCTCATCTGTCTTATGAGAATGATATTACACGACATTCTCACCTGTGTCATGAGATTGATGATATTACATGTGTCACTCTCACCTGTCTCATGAGATTGATGATATTACACGTGTCACTCTCACCTGTCTCATGAATTTGAAGATATTACACGCATCAGTCTTACCTTTCTCATGAGAATTATGATATTACACGCGTCACTCTCACCTGTCTCATGAGATTGATGATAATACACGAGTCACTCTCATCTGTCTCATGAGATTGATGATATTACACGAGTCACTCTCACCTGTCTCATGAGATTGATTATATTACATGCGTCTGTCTCACCTGTGTCATGAGAATGATGATATTACACGCGTCAGTCTCACCTCTCATGAGAATGATATTACACATGTCACTCTTGCCTGTCTCATGAGAGTGATGATATTACACATGTCACTCTCACCTGTCTCATGAGAGTGATGATATTACACATGTCACTCTCACCTGTCTCATGAGAGTGATGATATTACACATGTCACTCTCACCTGTCTCATGAGACTGATGTTTTTACACATGTCACTCTCACCTGTCTCATGAGAGTGATGATATTACACACGTCAGTCTCACCTGTCTTATGAGAATGATAATAATACATGTGTCACTCTCACCTGTCTCATAAGATTGATGATATTACACGTGTCACTCTCACCTGTCTCATGAGAATGATGATATTACACGTGTCACTCTCACCTGTTTTATGAGAATTATGATATTACACTCGTCAGTCTCACCTGTCTCATAAGATTGATAATAATACATGGGTCACTCTCACCTGTCTTATGAGAATGATGATATTACACGTGTCGCTCTCACCTGTCTCATGAGAATTATGATGTTACACGTGTCACTCTCACCTGTCTAATGAGATTGTATGATATTACATGTGTCACTCTCACCTGTCTAATAAGATTGATGATATTACAAGTGTCACTCTCAAATGTCTTATGAGAATGATGATATTACACGTGTCACTCTCGCCTGTCTAATGAGATTGATGATATTACACGCGTGAGTCTCACCTGTCTTATGAGAATGATGATATTACACGTGTCACTCTCACCTGTCTCATGAGATTGATGATATTACATGCGTCAGTCTCACCTGTGTCATGAGAATGATGATATTACACGCGTCAGTCTCACCTGTCTCATGAGAGTGATGATATTACACATGTCACTCTCACCTGTCTCATGAGAATGATGATATTACACGTGTCACTATCACCTGTCTCATGAGATTGATGATATTACATGTGTCACTCTCACCTGTCTCATGAGAATGATGATATTACACACGTCAGTCTCACCTGTCTTATGAGAATGATGATATTACACGTGTCGCTCTCACCTGTCTCATGAGAATTATGATATTACACGCGTCACTCTCACCTGTCTTATCAGAATTATGATGTTACACGTGTCACTCTCACCTGTCTAATGAGATTGTATGATATTACACGGGTCACTCTCACCTTTCTCATGAGATTGATGATATTACATGTGTCACTCTCACCTGTCTAATAAGATTGATGATATTACACGGGTCAGTCTCACCTGTCTTATGAGAATGATGATATTACACGCGTCACTCTCGCCTGTCTAATGAGATTGATGATATTACACGGGTCAGTCTCACCTGTCTCATAAGAATGATGATATTACACGGGTCAGTCTCACCTGTCTTATGAAAATGATGATATTACATGTGTCACTCTCACCTGTCTCATGAGATTGGTGACATTACATGTGTCACTCTCACCTGTCTAATGAGATTGATGATATTACACGTGTCACACTCAAATGTCTTATGAGAATGATGATATTACACGTGTCACTCTCACCTGTCTAATGAGATTGATGATATTACACGGGTCAGTCTCACCTGTCTCATGAGAATGATGATATTACACGGGTCAGTCTCACCTGTCTCATGAGATTGATGATATTACATGTGTCACTCTCACCTGTCTCATGAGATTGATGATATTACATGTGTCGCTCTCACCTGTCTCATGATAATTATGACATTACACGCGTCAGCCTCACCTGTCTTATGAGAATATTACACGTGTCGCTCTCACCTGTCTCATGAGAATTATGACATTACACGCGTCAGCCTCACCTGTCTAATGAGATTGATGATATTACACATGTCACTCTCACCTGTCTAATGAGATTGATGATATTACACGTGTCACTCTCACCTGTCTAATAAAATTGATGATATTACACGGGTCAGTCTCACCTGTCTTATGAGATTGATGATATTACACGTGTCACTCTCACCTGTCTCATGAGATTGATGATATTACATGTGTCACTCTCACCTGTCTCATGAGATTGATAATATTACATGTGTCACTCTCACCTGTCTCATGAGATTGATAATATTATATATGTGTCACTCTCACCTGTCTCATGAGAATGATGATATTACACAAGTCAGTCTCACCTGTCTCATGAGATTGATGATATTACATGTGTCACTCTCACCTGTCTCATGAGATGGATTATATTATATGTGTCACTCTCACCTGTCTCATGAGAATGATGATATTACACGAGTCAGTCTCATCTGTCTCATGAGATTGATGATATTACATGTGTCACTCTCACCTGTCTCATGAGATGGATGATATTACATGTGTCATTCTCACCTTTCTCATGAGATTGGTGACATTACACATGTCAGTCTCACCTGTCTCATGAGATGGATGATATTACATGTGTTACTATCACCTGTCTCATGAGAATGATGATATTACACGTGTCACCCTCACCTGTCTCATGAGATTGGTGACATTACACGTGTCAGTCTCACCTGTCTCATGAGATGGATGATATTACATGTATCACTCTCACCTGTCTCATGAGATTGGTGACATTACACGTGTCAGTCTCACCTGTCTCATGAGATGGATGATATTACATGTGTCACTCTCACCTGTCTCATGAGATTGGTGACATTACACGTGTCACTCTCACCTCTCTCATGAGATTCATGATATTACACTTGTCACTTTCTCCTGTGTCATGAGAATGATGATATTACACGTGTCAGTCTCACCTGTCTCATGAGATTAATGATATTACACGTGTTACTCTCACCTGTCTCATGAGATTGATGATATTACACGTGTCACTCTCATTTGTCTCATGAGATTGATGATATTACACTCTTCAGTCTCACCTCTCTCATGAGAATTATGATATTACACGCGTCAGTCTCATCTGTCTTATAAGAATGATATTACACGTCATTCTCACCTGTGTCATGAGATTGATGATATTACACGAGTCACTCTCACCTGTCTCATAAGAATGATGATATTACACGGGTCAGTCTCACCTGTCTTATGAAAATGATGATATTACATGTGTCACTCTCACCTGTCTCATGAGATTGGTGACATTACACTTGTCAGTCTCACCTGTCTCATGTGATTGATGATATTACATGTGTCACTCTCACCTGTCTCATGAGATTGATGATATTACACGTGTCGCTCTCACCTGTCTCATGAGAATTATGACATTACACGCGTCAGTCTCACCTGTCTTATCAGAATATTACACGTGTCACTCTCACCTGTCTCATGAGATTGATGATATTACACGCGTCACTCTCACCTGTCTCATGAGATTAATGATATTACACATGTTACTCTCACCTGTCTCATGAGATTGATGATATTACATGTGTCACTCTCACCTGTCTTATGAGAATGATGATATTACACGTGTCACCCTCACCTGTCTCATGAGATTGGTGACATTACACATGTCAGTCTCACCTGTCTCATGAGAATGATGATATTACACGTGTCACTCTCACCTGTCTCATGAGAATGATGACATTACACGTGTCAGTCTCACCTTTCTCATGAGATTGGTGAGATTACACGTGTCAGTCTCACCTGTCTCATTAGATGGATGATATTACACGTGTCAGTCTCACCTGTCTTATGAGAATGATGATATTACACGTGTCAGTCTCACCTGTCTCATGAGAATGATGACATTACACGTGTCAGTCTCACCTGTCTCATGAGAATGATGATATTACATGTGTCAGTCTCTCCTGTTTCATGAGATTGGTGACATTACACGTGTCACTCTCGGCTGTCTTGCCTTACTATGAACCCTTACTGATGCCCCAACCAGTGATGGGACGTTCCCCGAACCCTTTGTGGTCTGGCTCTTGGTGGATATGTGCGACTTTTGCCTGTGATATGAGTTTCCGCTTTGCATTTTTATAGTCAAACTGTTAGAACAAGTGCCCCAGTCCTAGCTCACTTACCTGCCAGGTTGGGGTAGGATTCTGAGTAGGTGGTTTGGTCAGGACTTTTCTCCTCTGTCTTGTGAGATTCTTGCTGTCTGTTTTCTTCGGAAGAGTTTGGGGATCCACTCTGAGATTCCTGAGCATAAAATCCATCAGGCAAGTCTCTAAAGCTGGGAAGAGCTGTTGTGAGAGCTACCATGGAGGGAAGTCCTTGCCCAAGGCTGGCACAAAAAGTGTTATTCAGGCGCTCGGTGTATGAGGACATCGGACCCATGGGAGGCAATGGAGATGGAGGTAAATTCTGAGGAATTACCAGAGGTCTGTAGGGCATGAACATGGGGTACCCGGTGTAGAGAACTTGTCCTGGTCTCACTGCTGGGGTCCCTATCAAAGAGTCTATGGAGAAGGTGCTGCACACCCCACTAGGTCGATGCATTGTACTTATGGCCCTCCAGTGGGCAGTAAAGGGGCAGGGATACAAAAGGTCTCTGTCTGTGAAAGTAACTGTCAGCATGTGAGCAGCTTGGTGTCACATCAGGGGAGGGTGATGCTGTGGGAGGCTCCGCTCATCTATCTTCACTCCTTCCGCATCACTTCTTTATTCACCCTCCTGCAATGTCTTTGGCCAAGGAGGGGCATTCTGCACAGGGTGCAAAGGAGTGGGTAAAAAATCCAACTAGAATGAGGGCAAATTGTCAAACATGTCTGTCTTCTCAAGGAAAGATAAATATCATAGAGACACTGGTTCCTGCAGAAATACCCCCTGCTTGGCGAAAATATGCCTCCTGGTTTGGGAAGAGATAGCTCAGATATCCCCTGGTCAGTGGAGATACACTGCCTGACCTATTCTGCAGAAAGATACCCCCGGTCTGCACAGAGATACCCCAGATATCCCATTGTCTGTAGAAATATACTTCTTCGTCTGCAGAGAGGTACCCCTGATATCCGCTGGTTAGTGGAGATATACCCCCGGTCTGCAGAGAGATACCCCTGATATCCCCTGGTTAGCAGATATATACCCCCTGGTCTGCAGAATGATACCACCCGATCTGCAGAGAGATACCCCTGATATCCCCTGGTTAGCAGATATATAATCTCTGCAGAATGATACCACCCGATCTGCAGAGATATACCCATGATATCCCCTGGTTAGTGGGGATATAACTCCCTGGTCTGCAGAGAGATACCCCTGATATCCCCTGGTTAGTGGAGATATACCCCCTTGTCTGCAGAGAGATACCCCTGATATCCCCTGGTTAGTGGGGATATACCCCCTGGTCTGCAGAGAGATACCCCTGATATCCCCTGGTTAGTGGAGATATACCTCCTGGTCTGCAGAGAGATACCCCTGATATCCGCTGGTTAGTGGAGATATACCCCCTGGTCTGCAGAGAGATACCCCTGATATCCCCTGGTTAGTGGAGATATACCCCCTGGTCTGCAGAGAGATACCCCTGATATCCCCTGGTTAGTGGGGATATAACCCCTGGTCTGCAGAGAGATACTCAGATATCCACTGGTTAGTGGGAATATAACTCCCTATTCTGCAGAGAGATACTCCTGATATCCCCTGGTTAGTGGAGATATACCCCCTTGTCTGCAGAGAGATACCCCTGATATCCGCTGGTTAGTGGAGATATACCCCCTGGTATGCAGAGAGATACCCCTGATATCCGCTGGTTAGTGGAGATATACCCCCTGGTCTGCAGAGAGATACCCCTGATATCCCCTGGTTAGTGGAGATATACCCCCTGGTCTGCAGAGAGATACCCCTGATATCCCCTGGTTAGTGGGGATATAACCCCTGGTCTGCAGAGAGATACTCAGATATCCCCTGGTTAGTGGAGATATACCCCCTTGTCTGCAGAGAGATACCCCTGATATCCGCTGGTTAGTGGAGATATACCCCCTGGTATGCAGAGAGATATCCCTGATATCCCCTGGTTAGTGGGGATATAACCCCTGGTCTGCAGAGAGATACACCTGATATCCCCTGGTTAGTGGGGATATACCCCCTGGTCTACAGAGAGATACCCCTGATATCCCCTGGTTAGTGGAGATATACCCCCTGGTCTGCAGAGAGATACCCCTGATATCCCCTGGTTAGTGGAGATATACCCCCTGGTCTGCAGAGAGATACCCCTGATATCCCCTGGTTAGTGGGGATATAACCCCTGGTCTGCAGAGAGATACTCAGATATCCACTGGTTAGTGGGGATATAACTCCCTATTCTGCAGAGAGATACTCCTGATATCCCCTGGTTAGTGGAGATATACCCCCTTGTCTGCAGAGAGATACCCCTGATATCCGCTGGTTAGTGGAGATATACCCCCTGGTATGCAGAGAGATACCCCTGATATCCCCTGGTTAGTGGGGATATAACCCCTGGTCTGCAGAGAGATACACCTGATATCCCCTGGTTAGTGGGGATATACCCCCTGGTCTACAGAGAGATACCCCTGATATCCCCTGGTTAGTGGGGATATAACCCCTGGTCTGCAGAGAGAAACCCCTGATATCCCCTGGTTAGTGGGGATATAACTCCCTGGTCTGCAGAGAGATACCCCTGATATCCCCTGGTTAGTGGGGATATAACTCCCTGGTCTGCAGAGAGATACCCCTGACATCCCCTGGTGAGTGGAGATATAACTCCCTGGTCTGCAGAGAGATACCCCTGATATCCGCTGGTTAGTGGGGATATACCCCCTGGTCTGCAGAGAGATACCCCTGATATCCTCTGGTTAGTGGGGATATACCCCCTGGTCTGCAGAGAGATACCCCTGATATCCCCTGGTAGGTGGGGATATACCCCCTGGTCTGCAGAGAGATACCCCAGATATCCCCTGGTTAGTGGGGATATAACCCCTGGTCTGCAAAAAGATACCCCTGATATACCCTGGTTAGTGGAGATATAACCTCCTGGTCTGCAGAGATATACCCCTGATATCCCCTGGTTAGTGGGGATATAACTCCCTGGTCTGCAGAGAGATACCCCTGATATCCCCTGGTTAGTGGGGATATAACCCCTGGTCTGATATCCCCTGGTTAGTGGAGATATAACCCCTGGTCTGCAGAGAGATACCCCTGATATCCCCTGGTTAGTGGAGATATACCCCCTGGTCTACAGAGAGATACCCTCTGATATCCGCTGGTTAGTGGGGATATAACCCCTGGTCTGCAGAGAGATACCCCTGATATCCCCTGGTTAGTGGAGATATAACCCCTGGTCTGATATCCCCTGGTTAGTGGAGATATACCCCCTTGTCTGCAGAGAGATACCCCTGATATCCCCTGGTTAGTGGAGATATACCCTCTGGTCTGCAGAGAGAAACCCCTCATATCCCCTGGTTAGTGGGGATATAACTCCCTGGTCTGCAGAGAGATACCCCTGATATCCACTGGTTAGTGGAGATATTCCCTCTGGTCTGCAGAGAGATACCCCTGATATCCCCTGGTTAGTGGAGATATACCCCCTGGTCTGCAGAGAGATACCCCTGATATCCCCTGGTTAGTGGGGATATAACTCCCTGGTCTGCAGAAAGATACCCCTAATATCCCCTGGTTAGTGGAGATATAACCCCTGGTCTGCAGAGATACCCCTGATATCCTCTGGTTAGTGGGGATATACCCCCTGGTCTGCAGAGAGATACCCCTGATATCCCTTGGTTAGTGGGGATATAACTCCCTGGTCTGCAGAGAGATACCCCTGATATCCCCTGGTTAGTGGAGATATACCCCCTTGTCTGCAGAGAGATACCCCTGATATCCGCTGGTTAGTGGAGATATACCCCCTGGTCTGCAGAGAGATACCCCTGATATCCCCTGGTTAGTGGGGATATAACCCCTGGTCTGCAGAGAGATACCCCTGATATCCCCTGGTTAGTGGAGATATACCCCCTTGTCTGCAGAGAGATACCCCTGATATCCCCTGGTTAGTGGAGATATACCCCCTGGTCTGCAGAGAGATACCCCTGATATCCCCTGGTTAGTGGAGATATAACCCCTGGTCTGCAGAGAGATACCCCTGATATCCCCTGGTTAGTGGAGATATACCTCCTGGTCTGCAGAGAGATACCCCTGATATCCCCTGGTTAGTGAGGATATAACCCCTGGTCTGCAGAGAGATACCCCTGATATCCCCTGGTTAGTGGAGATATAACCCCTGGTCTGTAGAGAGATACCCCTGATATCCCCTGGTAGGTGGGGATATACCCCCTGGTCTGCAGAGAGATACCCCAGATATCCCCTGGTTAGTGAAGATATACCCCCCGGTCTGCAGAGAGATACCCCTGACATCCCCTGGTTAGTGGGGATATACCCCCTGGTCTGCAGAGAGATACCCTTGATATCCCCTGGTTAGTGGAGATATGCCTCCTGGTCTGCAGAGAGATACCCCTGATATCACCTGGTTAGTGGGGATATAACCCCTGGTCTGCAGAGAGATACCCCTGATATCCCCTGGTTAGTGGAGATATACCCCCTGATCTGCAGAGAGATACGCCTGATATCCGCTGGTTAGTGAAGATATAACCCCTGGTCTGCAGAGAGATACTCCTGATATCCGCTGGTTAGTGGAGATATACCTTCTGGTCTGCAGAGAGATACCCCTGATATCCGCTGGTTAGTGGAGATATAACCCCTGGTCTGCAGAGAGATACTCCTGATATCCGCTGGTTAGTGGAGATATACCTCCTGGTCTGCAGAGAGATACCCCTGATATCCGCTGGTTAGTGGAGATATAACTCCTGGTCTGCAGAGAGATACTCCTGATATCCGCTGGTTAGTGGAGATATAACCTCCTGGTCTGCAGAGAGATACCCTTGATATCCCCTAGTTAGTGGGGATATACCCCCTGGTCTACAGAGAGATACCTCTGATATCCGCTGGTTAGTGGAGATATAACCTCCTGGTCTGCAGAGAGATAACACTGATATCCCCTGGTTAGTGGGGATATAACCCCTGGTCTGCAGAGAGATACCCCTGATATCCCCTGGTTAGTGGGGATATACCCCTGGTCTGCAGGAGATACCCTGATATCCCTGGTTAGTGGAGATATAACCCCTGGTCTGCAGAGAGATACCCTTGATATCCCCTAGTTAGTGGGGATATACCCCCTGGTCTACAGAGAGATACCTCTGATATCCGCTGGTTAGTGGAGATATACCCCCTGGTCTGCAGAGAGATAACACTGATATCCCCTGGTTAGTGGGGATTTAACCCCTGGTCTGCAGAGAGATACTCCTGATATCCGCTGGTTAGTGGGGATATACCCCCTGGTCTGCAGAGAGATACGCCAGATATCCCCTGGTTAGTAGAGATATAACCCCTGGTCTGCAGAGAGATACCCCTGATATCCCCTGGTAGGTGGGGATATACCCCCTGGTCTACAGAGAGATACCCCTGATATCCGCTGGTTAGTGGAGATATACACCCTGGTCTGCAGAGAGATACCCCTGATATCCCCTGGTTAATGGAGATATACCTCCTGGTCTGCAGAGAGATACCCCTGATATCCGCTGATTAGTGGAGATATACCCCCTGGTCTGCAGAGAGATACCCCTGATATCCCCTGGTTAGTGGAGATATTCCCTCTGGTCTGCAGAGAGATACCCCTGATATCCCCTGGTAGGTGGGGATATACCCCCTGGTCTGCAGAGAGATACTCCAGATATCCCCTGGTTAGTGGGGATATAACCCCTGGTCTGCAGAGAGATACCCCTGATATACCCTGGTTATTGGAGATATGCCTCCTGGTCTGCAGAGAGATACCCCTGATATCCCCTGGTTAGTGAGGATATAACCCCTGGTCTGCAGAGAGATACCCCTGATATCCCCTGGTTAGTGGAGATATAACCCCTGGTCGGTAGAGAGATACCCCTGATATCCCCTGGTAGGTGGGGATATACCCCCTGGTCTGCAGAGAGATAACCCTGATATCCCCTGGTTAGTGGAGATATAACCCCTGGTCTGCAGAGAGATACCCCTGATATACCCTGGTTAGTGGAGATATGCCTCCTGGTCTGCAGAGAGATACCCCTGATATCCCCTGGTTAGTGGAGATATACCCCCTGGTCTGCAGAGAGATACCCCTGATATCCGCTGGTTAGTGAAGATATAACCCCTGGTCTGCAGAGAGATACCCCTGATATCCCCTGGTTAGTGGAGATATAACCCCTGGTCTGCAGAGAGATACTCCTGATATCCGCTGGTTAGTGGAGATATACCTCCTGGTCTGCAGAGAGATACCCCTGATATCCCCTGGTAAGTGGGGATATTGCCCCCTGGTCTGCAGAGAGATAGCCTTGATATCCACTAGTTAGTGAGGATATACCCCCTGGTCTGCAGAGAGATACCCCTGATATCCCCTGGTTAGTGGAGATATACCCCTGGTCTGCAGAGAGATACCCCTGATATCCCCTGGTTAGTGGAGATATACCTCCTGGTCTGCAGAGAGATACCCTGATATCCCCTGGTTAGTGGAGATATACCCCTGGTCTGCAGAGAGATACCCTGATATCCCTGGTTAGTGGAGATATACCCCTGGTCTGCAGAGAGATACCCCTGATATCCCCTGGTTAGTGGAGATATAACCCCTGGTCTGCAGAGAGATACCCCTGATATCCCCTGGTTAGTGGGGATATACCCCCTGGTCTGCAGAGAGATACCCCTGATATCCCTTGGTTAGTGGGGATATAACCCCTGGTCTGCAGAGAGATACCCCTGATATCCCCTGGTTAGTGGAGATATAACCCCTGGTCTGCAGAGAGATACCCCTGATATCCCCTGGTTAGTGGGGATATAACCCCTAGTCTGCAGAGAGATACGCCTAATATCCCCTGGTTAGTGGAGATATAACCTCCTAGTCTGCAGAGAGATACCCCTGATATCCCCTGGTTAGTGGAGATATAACCTCCTGGTCTGCAGAGAGATACCCTTGATATCCCCTGGTTAGTGGAGATATAACCTCCTGATCTGCAGAGAGATACCCCTGATATCCCCTGGTTAGTGGGGATATAACCCCTGGTCTGCAGAGAGATACCCCTGATATCCCCTGCTTAGTGGGGATATACCCCCTGGTCTGCAGAGAGATACCCCTGATATCCCCTGGCTAGTGGGGATATAACCTCCTGGTCTGCAGAGAGATACCCCTAATATCCCCTGGCTAGTGGGGATATAACCTCCTGGTCTGCAGAGAGATACCCCTGATATCCCCTGGTTAGTGGAGATATAACCTCCTAGTCTGCAGAGAGATACCCCTGATATCCCCTGGTTAGTGGAGATATAACCTCCTGGTCTGCAGAGAGATACCCCTGATATCCCCTGGTTAGTGGGGATATAACCCCTGGTCTGCAGAGAGATACCCCTGATATCCCCTGCTTAGTGGGGATATACCCCCTGGTCTGCAGAGAGATACCCCTGATATCCCCTGGTTAGTGGGGATATAACCCCTGGTCTGCAGAGAGATACCCCTGATATCCCCTGGTTAGCGGAGATATAACCCCTGGTCTGCAGAGTGATACCCCTGATATCCCCTGGTTAGCGGAGATATAACCCCTGGTCTGTAGAGAGATACCCCTGATATCTCCTGGTTAGTGGAGATATACCCCCTGGTCTGCAGAGAGATACCCCTGATATCCCCTGGTTAGTGGGGATATAACCTCCTGGTCTGCAGAGAGATACCCCTGATATTCCCTGGTTAGTGGAGATATAACCATTAGTCTGCAGAGAGATACCCCTGATATCCCCTGGTTAGTGGAGATATAACCCCTGGTCTGCAGAGAGATACCCCTGATATCCCCTGGTTAGTGGGGATATACCCCCTGGTCTGCAGAGAGATACCCCTGATATCCCCTGGTTAGTGGGGATATAACCCCCTGCTCTGCAGAGAGATACCCCTGATATCCCCTGGTTAGCGGAGATATACCCCCTGGTCTGCAGAGAGATACCCCTGATATCCCCTGGTTAGTGGGGATATAACCTCCTGGTCTGCAGAGAGATACCCCTGATATTCCCTGGTTAGTGGAGATATAACCTCCTAGTCTGCAGAGAGATACCCCTGATATCCCCTGGTTAGTGGGGATATAACCCCTGGTCTGCAGAGAGATACCCCTGATATCCCCTGGTTAGTGGAGATATAACCTCCTAGTCTGCAGAGTGATACCCCTGATAACCCCTGGTTAGTGGGGATATACCCCCTGGTCTGTAGAGAGATTCCCCTGATATCCCCTGGTTAGTGGAGATATACCCCCTGGTCTGCAGAGAGATACCCCTGATATACCCTGGTTAGTGGAGATATGCCTCCTGGTCTGCAGAGAGATACCCCTGATATCCCATTGTCTGTAGAAATATACTTCTTCGTCTGCAGAGAGATACCCCTGATATCCCCTGGTTAGTGGAGATATAACCCCTGGTGTGCAGAGATACCCCTGATATCCCCTGGTTAGTGGAGATATAATCCCCTGGTCTGCAGAGAGATACCCCTGATATCCCCTGAGTAAGAGTATATTCACACATAGTGGTTAAGGTGCAGTGAAACCGGCATCGGAGAAGTCTCGTCTGTTATTTTGGGTGAAACGTCCTGAATAAATGTTTTGCATCCAAACCATATTTGAAAACTGCAACAAAATTGCACACGATTTTTCCTGCGCCTGATTCATAGAAGCTTTACATTAGATCCCCCTGAATATTGTAGAATGAGGTTATATTGATCAGCAATGTCCCATAATGCACCAGGTCCAGAGGTCTCCCTATGAAACCTCCCGAGTAGAGGCTGATTTTATTGAGCCTCCAGGTGCAGAGTCCTGGTTCCTTCCAGGAGAAGTGACATCACGAGGACTGTAGGTAGGATGTCCTCACTCTGCGGCATATTAAGGGTTACAGCACTATTCTGACCTGATCGGATGTTGGCGCTGCCACATTGGCAGTGCAGGTGTTAATGGTAGGGCACTGACCCCCTCTCACTGTTGATTTGAGTCTTCCTGCCTCTGATTAGACCTATTCAGCTGCCCGTCTGATTACTGGAGAGGGGGCTCTGCTGATTAGCACAGAGGGTCAGAGATGCTAATTATCACAGTAATTACTGACAAGTCTCATCGCCCTCACCGGACCTCTGCCCATCTGAAGGTCCACATCAGGCTGCAGAGTGATGCTGGGGTGGAGGACCGTACAGGAGAAAACATAACAGGAGGAAAGTTTTTAAAAGTTTTTTTTTACTGTCGAGTGGAGGCTCAGAGGCAGTGAGTGTGAAGCCGGCCTTGATGAGTCATCGCCAGGACCATGCAGATGGAGGATAACCAGGTCAAGACTTCACCGGAGCCAGAGATGCCAGGAGTGAACCTGACCCAACGCAAAAATACTCCAAAAGTGGCCTAATCGCACCAACAGCGGAGCAAAGCTGGAACCCGCAAGTAATAACCAACAGCAGAGCAGAGCTGGAACCCGCAAGTAATAACCAACAGCAGAGCAAAGCTGGAACCCGCAAGTAATAACCAACAGCAGAGCAGAGCTGGAACCCGCAAGTAATAACCAACAGCAGAGCAGAGCTGGAACCCGCAAGTAATAACCAACAGCGGAGCAGAGCTGGAACCCGCAAGTAATAACCAACAGCAGAGCAGAGCTGGAACCCGCAAGTAATAACCAACAGCAGAGCAGAGCTGGAACCCGCAAGTAATAACCAACAGCAGAGCAGAGCTGGAACCCGCAAGTAATAACCAACAGCAGAGCAGAGCTGGAACCCGCAAGTAATAACCAACAGCAGAGCAGAGCTGGAACCCGCAAGTAATAACCAACAGCGGAGCAGAGCTGGAACCCGCAAGTAATAACCAACAGCAGAGCAAAGCTGGAACCCACAAGTAATAACCAACAGCAGAGCAGAGCTGGAACCCGCAAGTAATAACCAACAGCAGAGCAGAGCTGGAACCCGCAAGTAATAACCAACAGCAGAGCAAAGCTGGAACCCGCAAGTAATAAACAACAGCAGAGCAAAGCTGGAACCCGCAAGTAATAACCAACAGCGGAGCAGAGCTGGAACCCGCAAGTAATAACCAACAGCAGAGCAAAGCTGGAACCCGCAAGTAATAACCAACAGCGGAGCAGAGCTGGAACCCGCAAGTAATAACCAACAGCGGAGCAGGGCTGGAACCCGCAAGTAATAATCAACAGCAGAGCAAAGCTGGAACCCGCAAGTAATAACCAACAGCGGAGCAGAGCTGGAACCCGCAAGTAATAACCAACAGCAGAGCAAAGCTGGAACCCGCAAGTAATAACCAACAGCGGAGCAGAGCTGGAACCCGCAAGTAATAACCAACAGCGGAGCAGAGCTGGAACCCGCAAGTAATAACCAACAGCGGAGCAGAGCTGGAACCCGCAAATAATAACCAACAGCGGAGCAGAGCTGGAACCCGCAAATAATAACCAACAGCGGAGCAGAGCTGGAACCCGCAAGTAATAACCAACAGCGGAGCAGAGCTGGAACCTGCAAGTAATAACCAACAGCGGAACAGAGCTGGAACCCGCAAGTAATAACCAACAGCGGAACAGAGCTGGAACCCGCAAGTAATAATCGACAGCGGAGTAGAGCTGGAACCCGCAAGTAATAACCAACAGCGGAACAGAGCTGGAACCCGCAAGTAATAACCAACAGCGGAACAGAGCTGGAACCCGCAAGTAATAACCAACAGCGGAACAGAGCTGGAACCCGCAAGTAATAATCGACAGCGGAGCAGAGCTGGAACCCGCAAGTAATAAATCGACAGCGGAGCAGAGCTGGAACCCGCAAGTAATAACCAACAGCGGAACAAAGCTGGAACCCGCAAGTAATAACCAACAGCAGAACAGAGCTGGAACCCGCAAGTAATAACCAACAGCGGAACAGAGCTGGAACCCGCAAGTAATAACCAACAGCAGAACAGAGCGTGAACCCGCAAGTAATAACCAACAGCGGAACGGAGCTGGAACCCGCAAGTAATAACCAACAGCGGAACGGAGCTGGAACCCGCAAGTAATAACCAACAGCGGAACAGAGCTGGAACCCGCAAGTAATAACCAACAGCGGAACAGAGCTGGAACCCGCAAGTAATAACCAACAGCAGAACAGAGCTGGAACCCGCAAGTAATAATCGACAGCGGAACAGAGCTGGAACCCGCAAGTAATAATCGACAGCGGAGCAGAGCTGGAACCCGCAAGTAATAATCGACAGCGGAGCAGTTCTGGAACCCGCAAGTAATAACCAACAGCGAAACAGAGCTGGAACCCGCAAGTAATAACCAAGAACGGAACAGAGCTGGAACCAGCAAGTAATAATCGACAGCGGAGCAGAGCTGAAACCTGCAAGTAATAACCAACAGCGGAACAGAGCTGGAACCCATAAGTAATAATCAACAGCGGAGCAGAGCTGGAACCCGCAATTAATAATCGAAGGCGGAGCAGAGCTGGAACCCCCAATTAATAACCGACAGCAGAACAGAGCTGGAACCCATAAGTAATAATCAACAGCGGAGCAGAGCTGGAACCTGCAAGTAATAATCGACAGCGGAGCAGAGCTGGAACCCGCAAGTAATAACCAACAGCGAAACAGAGCTGGAACCCGCAAGTAATAATCGACAGCAGATTAGAGCTGGAACCCGCAAGTAATAACCAACAGCGAAACAGAGCTGGAACCCGCAAGTAATAATCGACAGCAGAGTAGAGCTGTAACCCGCAAGTAATAACTGACAGCAGAACAGAGCTGGAACCCGCAAATAGTAATCCACAGCGTAGCAGAGCTGGAACCCGCAAGTAATAACCAACAGCGGAACAGAGCTGGAACCCGCAAGTAATAACCAACAGTGGAACAGAGCTGGAACCCGCAAGTAATAATCAACAGTGGAACAGAGCTGGAACCCGCAAGTAATAATCGAAGGCGGAGCAGAGCTGGAACCCCCAAGTAATAACCGACAGCAGAACAGAGCTGGAACCCATAAGTAATAACCAACAGCGAAACAGAGCTCGAACCCGCAAGTAATAATCGACAGCAGAGTAGAGCTGGAACCCGCAAGTAATAACTGACAGCAGAACAGAGCTGGAACCCGCAAATAGTAATCCACAGCGTAGCAGAGCTGGAACCCGCAAGTAATAACCAACAGCGGAACAGAGCTGGAACCCGCAAGTAATAATCAACAGTGGAACAGAGCTGGAACCCGCAAGTAATAACCGACAGCGGAACAGAGCTGGAACCCGCAAGTAATAACCGACAGCGGAACAGAGCTGGAACCCGCAAGTAATAACCGACAGCGGAACAGAGCTGGAACCCGCAAGTGTAATAATCGACAGCGGAGCAGAGCTGGAACCTGCAAGTAATACCCGGCAGCAGAACAGAGCTAGAACCCGCAAGTAATAACTGACAGCGGAACAGAGCTGGAACCCGCAAGGAATATGTGACAGCGGAACAGAGCTGGAACCCGTAAGTAATAACCGACAGCGGAACAGAGCTGGAACCCGCAAGTAATACCCAATAGCGGAACAGAGCTGGAACCTGCAAGTTATAACCGACAGCGGAACAGAGCTGGAACATTTCATTATATGACACGGAATATATCTAGAATATGAAACTATGAAACAGTGACCACAAGTTGTCTCCAAATACATGGACAGTCAGTGCCTACAAATACAATGACAGTCACAGCACCTCCAAAGACAAGAGGAGTCACAGTGCCTCCAAATACAGGAGCAGTCACAGCGCCTCCAAATACAGGAGCAGTCACAGTGCCTCCAAATACAGGATGAGTCACAACGCCTCCAAATACAGGAGCAGTCACAGCACCTCCAAAGACAAGAGGAGTCACAGTGCCTCCAAATACAGGAGCAGTCACAGCGCCTCCAAATACAGGAGCAGTCACAGTGCCTCCAAATACAGGATGAGTCACAACGTCTCCAAATACAGGAGCAGTCACAGCGCCTCCAAATACAGGAGCAGTCACAGCGCCTCCAAATACAGGAGCAGTCACAGCGCCTCCAAATACAAGAGGAGTCACAGTGCATCCAAATACAGGACGAATCACAGCGCCTCCAAAAAAGGAGCAGTCACAGCACATCTAAATAAAGGGTGAGTCACAGCGCCTCCAAAAAAGGAGCAGTCACAGCGCCTCCAAATAAAGGAGCAGTCACAGCGCCTCCAAATAAAGGAGCAGTCACAGCGCCTCCAAATACAGGAGCAGTCACAGTGCCTCCAAATACAGGAGCAGTCACAGCGCCTCCAAATACAGGAGGAGTCACAGCGCCTCCAAATACAGGAGCAGTCACAGCGCATCCAAATACAGGAGCAGTCACAGCGCCTCCAAATACAGGAGCAGTCACAGCGCCTTCAAATACAGGAGGAGTCACAGCGCCTTCAAATACAGGAGGAGTCACAGCGCATCCAAATACAGGAGGAGTCACAGCGCATCCAAATACAGGAGGAGTCACAGCGCATCCAAATACAGGAGGAGTCACAGCACATCCAAATACAGGAGCAGTCCCAGCGCCTCCAAATACAGGAGCAGTCACAGTGCCTCCAAATACAGGAGGAGTCACAGCGCATCCAAATACAGGAGGAGTCCCAGCGCCTCCAAATACAGGAGCAGTCACAGCGCATCCAAATACAGGAGCAGTCACAGTGCCTCCAAATACAGGAGCAGTCACAGTGCCTCCAAATACAGGAGCAGTCACAGCGCATCCAAATACAAGAGCAGTCACAGCGCATCCAAATACAGGAGCAGTCACAGCGCATCCAAATACAGGAGCAGTCACAGTGCCTCCAAATACAGGAGCAGTCACAGCGCATCCAAATACAGGAGGAGTCACAGTGCATCCAAATACAGGAGCAATCACAGCGCCTCCAAATACAGGAGCAGTCACAGCGTATCCAAATACAAGAGGAGTCACAGTGCATCCAAATACAGGAGCAGTCACAGCGCATCCAAATACAGGAGGAGTCACAGCGCATCCAAATACAGGAGGAGTCACAGCGCATCCAAATACAGGAGGAGTCACAGCAGATCCAAATACAGGAGCAGTCACAGCGCCTCCAAATACAGGAGCAGTCACAGTGCCTCCAAATACAGGAGCAGTCACAGCGCATCCAAATACAGGAGCAGTCACAGCGCCTCCAAATACAGGAGGAGTCACAGCACCTCCAAATACAGGAGCAGTCACAGCGCATCCAAAAAAAGGAGCAATCACAGTGCCTCCAAATACAGGAGCAGTCACAGCGCATCCAAATACAGGAGGAGTCACAGCGCATCCAAATACAGGATGAGTCACAGCGCCTCCAAATACAGGAGCAGTCACAGCACATCTAAATAAAGGGTGAGTCACAGCGCCTCCAAAAACAAGGAGGAGTCACAGCGCCTCCAAATACAGGAGCAGTCACAGCGCATCCAAATACAGGAGCAGTTACAGCGCCCCCAAATAAAGGAGCAGTCACAGCGCATCCAAATACAGGAGGAGTCACAGCACCTCCAAATACAGGAGGAGTCACAGCACCTCCAAATACAGGAGGAGTCACAGCGCCTCCAAATACAGGAGGAGTCACAGCGCATCCAAATACAGGAGGAGTCACAGCGCATCCAAATACAGGAGCAGTCACAGCGCCTCCAAATACAGGAGCAGTCACAGCGCCTTCAAATACAGGAGGAGTCACAGCGCCTTCAAATACAGGAGGAGTCACAGCGCATCCAAATACAGGAGGAGTCACAGCGCATCCAAATACAGGAGGAGTCACAGCGCATCCAAATACAGGAGGAGTCACAGCACATCCAAATACAGGAGCAGTCCCAGCGCCTCCAAATACAGGAGCAGTCACAGCGCATCCAAATACAGGAGCAGTCACAGCGCATCCAAATACAGGAGCAGTCACAGTGCCTCCAAATACAGGAGCAGTCACAGCGCCTCCAAATACAAGAGTAGTCACAGCGCATCCAAATACAGGAGCAGTCACAGCGCATCCAAATACAAGAGGAGTCACAGCGCATCCAAATACAGGAGCAGTCACAGCGCCTCCAAATACAGGAGGAGTCACAGCGCCTCCAAATACAGGAGGAGTCACAGCGCATCCAAATACAGGAGGAGTCCCAGCGCCTCCAAATACAGGAGCAGTCACAGCGCATCCAAATACAGGAGCAGTCCCAGCGCCTCCAAATACAGGAGGAGTCACAGCGCCTCCAAATACAGGAGCAGTCACAGCGCATCCAAATACAGGAGCAGTCACAGCGCATCCAAATACAGGAGGAGTCACAGCGCCTCCAAATACAGGAGGAGTCACAGCGCATCCAAATACAGGAGCAGTCACAGCGCCTCCAAATACAGGAGCAGTCACAGCGCCTCCAAATACAGGAGGAGTCACAGCGCATCCAAATACAGGAGCAGTCACAGCGCCTCCAAATACAGGAGCAGTCACAGTGCCTCCAAATACAGGAGCAGTCACAGCGCATCAAAATACAGGAGCAGTTACAGCGCATCCAAATACAGGAGGAGTCACAGCGCCTCCAAATACAGGAGGAGTCATAGCGCATCCAAATACAGGAGCAGTCACAGCGCATCCAAATACAGGAGGAGTCACAGCGCATCCAAATACAGGAGGAGTCACAGCGCCTCCAAATACAAGAGGAGTCACAGCGCATCCAAATACAGGAGCAGTCACAGCGCCTACAAATATAGGAGGAGTCACAGCGCCTCCAAATACAGGAGCAGTCACAGCGCATCCAAATACAGGAGGAGTCACAGCGCCTACAAATACAGGAGGAGTCACAGCGCATCCAAATACAGGAGGAGTCACAGCGCATCCAAATACAGGAGGAGTCACAGCGCATCCAAATACAGGAGGAATCACAGCGCCTCCAAATACAGGAGCAGTCACAGCGCATCCAAATACAGGAGGAGTCACAGCTCCTCTGCAGTGGCTGGGTTTGGGCTGGCCCCAATGTACGCTGGGTCCCCCGGACACAGTCGAGGTATCACCACGTGTTGCTGCTCTCTGGAACGGATGGTAAGACGTGGTGCACCCCAATGGGAAATAAGTCCAGAGAGTCGGGGTCTGCAGTAACCAGGGGGCTTCTTTATTGAAGGAATTCAGGTGCAAAACAATACAGGCGAGGCATAGGGCTGGCTTCTCCAGTCTCCTCCTTGAGACGAGGCATAGGGCTGGCTTATCCAGTCTCCTCCCTGGCAGAAGAAGGGTTTGATGCTGAGGAAAGGCCTGAGCTAGCTGTCTCTCTCTCTTCAGAAGGCTGGTACCCTGGTCCAGGGCTGGTGATCCAGGGTCTGTGGCAGTGTATCCCCGTCTCAGCATCTTCTTCTGGTCACTCGGTAGTCTGTTCCCTAACTGCAGAACACTAGGGGCTCTGACCGCTCTCCTAATATACCATTTCTAGTTAGACTGGAACTCTCTAGTGGGAGGGGTGGAGCGGAGAATCTCAGCACAAATAGATACATTGTAACACTTTCTGTCTGTCATAGACTTACATTAGAGCTTCAATGATACTCAATGACAATGACTCAGCAGATTTTCCAGACAAAAACAAGTTTCCAGACACAACAACAGAGACAGTCGCAAGGTCAGGCTGTGTGGTTTTGGTGTTAAACAACGTCTGGATTTTTTCCTTCAAAACATGCTCATCTTTAAACCCTATGACAGCTGTGGAAAATTACCAGCTTCTCATTCAAAGTCCCAAAAGCCTCTCAGTATTCATTAACCTATTCCACAGGGCCTCACAAATACATTGCAAATGAACAGGATATATATCACCTCCCATTACATACAGATGTGCTCCCACCATTAAAAATATTTTATCTCCCAGCAGACTGAGACCGCACAAGGAGAAGAGCCTGATCACATCTGCCAGTCCAGTTTGGGCTGGGCATGTGGATCAGGCCCTGGTCGGAGAGGTGGATCAGGCAGTGACCGGAGAGGTGGATCAGGCTGTGGCCGGAGAGGTGGATCCGGCCGTGACCGGAGAGGTGGATCAGGCCGTGGCCGGAGAGGTGGATCAGGCAGTGACCGGAGAGGTGGATCAGGCTGTGGCCGGAGAGGTGGATCCTGCCGTGGCCAGAGAGGTGGATCCCGCCGTGGCCAGAGAGGTGGATCCTGCCGTGGCCAGAGAGGTGGATCCGGCCGTGACTGGAGAGGTGGATCAGGCAGTGACCGGAGAGGTGGATCAGGCCGTGGCCGGAGAGGTGGATCAGGCCATGGCCGGAGAGGTGGATCCTGCCGTGGCCAGAGAGGTGGATCCTGCCGTGGCCAGAGAGGTGGATCTGGCCGTGACCGGAGAGGCGGATCAGGCTGTGGCCTCCATATCAGATCGTTGGGATCCGTTCCAATGTCACAGGAGAATTTCCAATCAGACTCTCTATGAACAGATTATGTCATCTATCTGATTGAATGTCATTGTGGGTCACGGTACGTGGGCCGGACCACCTAGCAGCTACAGACCAGACTGGGCCAACCTGCCATAGTATTAAGAAGAAGTTCATGAAACATGGGGTAAGCAGATATTGCACACTGAAACATGGCAGGGAGCCACGGCACCTCGGCTGTATTCCTTCTACTACTTTCCACAGCCTCAATGTTCTGAGAAGAAATCTGCTGAGTGAAATTTCCGAATTCTGCATGTCCACCTGTTAGCTGAGGCACTCGCGCACTGTTACTGGTCTTCTGTCTTCCATCGGCATATCATCAGTTTTTCTAGAATTATTATCGTTGATGTATATACAGTTTATATCTTCTTGGGTAACATGGTGCCATCTAGTGGCCAATTATATGATTTATATGGACTTTATCTAAATTTTCAATTATTTCTCCATCAGTCATTCTATGTTTTAACATAGTACATAAGTAACATAGTACATAAGTAACATAGTACATAAGTAACATAGTACATAAGTCACATAGTACATAAGTCACATAGTACATAAGTAACATAGTACATAAGTAACATAGTACATAAGTCACATAGTACATAAGTCACATAGTACATAAGTCACATAGTACATAAGTCACATAGTACATAAGTCACATAGTACATAAGTCACATAGTACATAAGTCACATAGTACATAAGTCACATAGTACATAAGTCACATAGTACATAAGTCACATAGTACATAAGTCACATAGTACATAAGTCACATAGTACATAAGTCACATAGTACATAAGTCACATAGTACATAAGTCACATAGTACATAAGTCACATAGTACATAAGTCACATAGTACATAAGTCACATAGTACATAAGTCACATAGTACATAAGTCACATAGTACATAAGTCACATAGTACATAAGTCACATAGTACATAAGTCACATAGTACATAAGTCACATAGTACATAAGTCACATAGTACATAAGTCACATAGTACATAAGTCACATAGTACATAAGTCACATAGTACATAAGTCACATAGTACATAAGTCACATAGTACATAAGTCACATAGTACATAAGTCACATAGTACATAAGTAACATAGTACATAAGTCACATAGTACATAAGTAACATAGTACATAAGTCACATAGTACATAAGTCACATAGTACATAAGTAACATAGTACATAAGTCACATAGTACATAAGTCACATAGTACATAAGTAACATAGTACATAAGTCACATAGTACATAAGTCACATAGTACATAAGTAACATAGTACATAAGTCACATAGTACATAAGGCCGAAAAAAGACATCTGTCCATTTTGTGTTATGTTATTTAATTCAGTCCAGACGGATTTTACTACTTATGTTTTTTATCAATTTTTGTACGTCACATGTTTTCATTTACTGTAGATTTACAGTTTTTTTTTCCATGTTTGGACCCGCCCCCTTTTACCCTTTTGGTGCATTCCATGCCTTTAAAATGTGTTCTATTTATTCTGTGCACAGGAAACTTATCGTCCTAAATAAAATACATCTAATTAGAAGAGTAACGAGCGGACCGCTTTTTTCCCATGTATTTCAGAATTGGGTCAGTATTAGAGTTAGGGGTCGGTATTGGGGTTAAGGGTCAGTATTATGGTCAGGGGTCAATATTAGGGTCAGGGGACAGTATTAGGGCACATGAACAGAAATGGGGAGGATAGCCTTTACTCACCTGTCCTGATGTGGTCGCACGATGCAGAGGTGCAGACCCGGCTTTTTCTGCTTCTGTGGAACATCACAGACGACGCGATGATGTCATTGTGCCGCCTATGTCCCATTGAAGCACCAGGAATGGCGGGTGGTCACCCTCAGTTCCCTTCTTCCGCTGGTGCTGTTGGATGCTCAGTTGCATATGTGTCCAGTGGAGTGGTGCAGGGCCCGCAGAAACTCGTGGCCCTAAGTTTCAACTGAAGAGTGGCCTGGGGCATAGCCACCCTGCCCCTGTGGGAGTCAGAAGTCAATGAAGCTTCCTGTCAGGGAGAGTGAAGGGAAAGGCTCGGGTTCCATGGAAGAATTTTGTGTGTAGAATAGAGAACAGCAGAGGAGGAGGCAGGAGCAGTGCCGCTATCAGAAGGGCAGCCATGGAGGGAGGAGGCAGGAGCGGTGCCGCTATCAGAAGGGCAGCCGTGGAGAGAGGAGGCAGGAGCTGTGCCGTTATTCGAAAGGCAGCCATGGAGGGAGGATGCAGGATCTGTGCCGCTATCAGAAGGGCAGCCATGGAGGGAGGATGCAGGAGCGGTGCCGCTATCAGAAGGGCGGCCGTGGAGAGAGGAGGCAGGAGCGGTGCCGCTATCAGAAGGGCAGCCGTGGAGAGAGTGGGCAGGAGCTGTGCCGCTATCAGAAGGGCAGCCATGGAGGGAGGATGCAGGAGCGGTGCCGCTATCAGAAGGGCAGCCATGGATGGAGATTGCAGGAGCGGTGCCGCTATCAGAAGGGCAGCCGTGGAGAGAGGAGGCAGGAGCTGTGCTGTTATCTGAAAGGCAGCCATGGAGGGAGGATGCAGGAGCGGTGCTGCTATCAGAAGGGCGGCCGTGGAGAGAGTGGGCAGGAGCTGTGCCGCTATCAGAAGGGCAGCCATGGAGGGAGGATGCAGGAGCGGTGCCGCTATCAGAAGGACAGCCATGGAGGGAGGATGCAGGAGCGGTGCCGCTATCAGAAGGGCAGCCATGGAGGGAGGATGCAGGAGCGGTTCCGCTATCAGAAGGGCAGCCATGGAGGGAGGATGCAGGAGCGATGCCGCTATCAGAAGGGCAGCCATGGAGGGAGGAGGCAGGAGCTATACCTCTATCCAAAGGGCAGCCATGGAGTGAGGATGCAGGAGTGGTGCCGCTATCAGAAGGGCAGCCATGGAGGGAGGAGGCAGGAGCTATACCTCTATCCAAAGGGCAGCCATGGAGTGAGGATGCAGGAGTGGTGCCGCTATCAGAAGGGCAGCCGTGGAGGGAGGATGCAGGATCGGTGCCGCTATCAGAAGGACAGCCATGGAGGGAGGATGCAGGAGCGGTGCCGCTATCAGAAAGGCAGCCATGGAGGGAGAAGGCAGGAGCGGTGCCGCTATCAGAAGGGCAGCCATGGAGTGAGGATGCAGGAGCGGTGCCGCTCTCAGAAGGGCAGCCGTGGAGAGAGGAGGCAGGAGCTATGCCGCTATCAGAAGAGCAGCCGTGGAGGGAGGATGCAGGAGCGGTGCCGCTATCCGAAGGGCAGCCGTGGAGAGAGGAGGCAGTAGCGGTGCTGTTATCAGAAGGGTAGCCATGGAGGGAGGAGGCAGGAGCGGTGCCGCTATCAGAAGGGCAGCCATGGAGTGAGGATGCAGGAGCTGTGCCGCTATCAGAGGGGCAGCCATGGAGGGAGGATGCAGGAGCGGTGCCGCTATCAGAAGGGCAGCCGTGGAAAGAGGAGGCAGGAGCGGTGCCGCTATCAGAAGGGCAGCCATGGAGGGAGGAGGCAGGAGCGGTGCCACTATCAGAATGGCAGCTGCCCACATTCAAATACTTTAAATTTTATCCCATTTTCACAGAAATCCTTTTTTTTAGGTGGGGTTCAGTTTAATTAAGCAGCATATACACGAGGGGGCGTACACAGAAATTACTGGGTCCCATGGCAGAAGTCTGAATCGGGCCCCTTTGTTAGTGACCCATCGCACCCCTTAGGTTACGTGCACATCTGCTGCAGAGGTTCCAGCAGAAGCCTCCAGTGCAGGGTCTGGAAAAAACATAGGGCAAAATACGGCTGCATTGCGGGATCCAGCAATTCCGGTATTCTGCTGCAGAACCTCCTAATACACGCCTCAGCCGCTGCAGAACCTCCTAATGCACGCCTCAGCCGCTGCGGAACCTCCTAATGCACGCCTCAGCCGCTGCAGAACCTCCTAATACACACCTCAGCCGCTGCGGAACCTCCTAATACACACCTCAGCTGCTGCAGAACCTCCTAATACACCTCAGCTGCTGCAGAACCTCCTAATATGCACCTCATCTGCTGCAGAACCTCCTAATACACATCTCAGCCACTGCAGAACCTCCTAATATACACCTCAGCTGCTGCAGAACCTCATAACACACACCTCAGCTGCTGCAGAACCTCCTAATACACACATCAGCTGCTGCAGAACCTCCTAATACAGACCTCAGCTGCTGCAGAACCTCCTAATACACCTCAGCCACTGCAGAACCTCCTAATACACCTCAGCTGCTGCAGAACCTCATAATACACGCCTCAGCCGCTGCGGAACCTCCTAATACACCTCAGCCGCTGCAGAACCTTCTAATATACACCTCAGCTGCTGCAGAACCTCCTAATACACACCTCAGCCGCTGCAGGACCTCATAATACACACATCAGCCGCTGCAGAACCTCCTTATACAGACCTCAGCTGCTGCAGAACCTCCTAATACACACCTCAGCTGCTGCAGAACCTCCTAATACACACCTCAGCCGCTGCAGAAGCTCCTAATACACCTCAGCTGCTGCAGAACCTCATAATACACACCACAGCTGCTGCGGAACCTCCTTATACACCTCAGCTGCTGCAGAACCTCCTAATACACACCTCAGCCGCTGCAGAACCTCCTTATACAGACCTCAGCTGCTGCAGAACCTCCTAATACACACCTCAGCTGCTGCGGAACCTCATAATACACACGTCAGCTGCTGCAGAACCTCCTAATACACCTCAGCCGCTGCGGAACCTCCTAATACACACCACAGCTGCTGCGGAACCTCCTAATACACACCTCAGCTGCTGCGGAACCTCCTAATACACACCTCAGCTGCTGCAGAACCTCCTAATACACGCTTCAGCCGCTGCGGAACCTCCTAATACACACCACAGCTGCTGCGGAACCTCCTAATACACACCACTGCTGCTGCGGAACCTCCTAATACACACCTCAGCTGCTGCAGAACCTCCTAATACACACCTAAGCTGCTGCGGAATCTCCTAATACACCTCAGCCGCTGCAGAACCTCCTAATACACACCACAGCTGCTGCGGAACCTCCTAATACACACCTAAGCTGCTGCGGAATCTCCTAATACACACCTCAGCTGCTGCGGAATCTCCTAATACACACCTCAGCTGCTGCGGAATCTCCTAATACACACCTTTGGCGACTTCTGTGTTGGGCCTCATTCGCAGATCAGGTCATAAATGCCGCCAAATCACGTCACAGTCGGCTGATCCATCAGGTGTTTTCCTCCATGAAGCGCCACATCCGGAACCGCGGCGAGTTTCGTTTTTGTTCTCCTATGATGCCAGGCAGCGAACGTCACACCTCAGAAGCTGAGGACAAGGGAACTGCAACTCTCAGCATCACCAGACTGTTATTATCGGAAATTAGGGGGCAACACAGGGAGATGTAAAAGTGGAGAGAACTACAACTCCAAGCATTTCCAGGCTGTTAGATACAAGTGGATATTATAAGGTCGGGGTCACAGATCCGCTCTGCACATTCCGCGTCCGTTGGAGTCTTCCGCCTGAGATCCATTAGTTTAGATGGAAAAAAAGTTCTGCACAGAAAACGAAACAATGATGTGAACCCCCATCATGTCCATATTATTACAGGGCGTCATCCAGTTTTACTCGGTGAGCCCTTTAAAAGGAAATAAAATAACTATAACCACCAGTATGGACTTATTTTAGGGCATCAGTATACAATACAGAGAGGGGGTAAAACAGGAGAGAACTACAACTCCCAGCATTACCAGACTGTACTAGGGCATAAGTTGAAATTACATGGAGGGGGATATAATAGAAAAGAACTACAACTCCCAGCTTTTCTAGAATGTTATGGGTTATCCCAGGACACCACGCAGAAGCTCCGACCCCTCACATCCCACTGGTCTTTCACCAGTTTTCTGCACTGGTCACATGATGATGACGACATCACCAAAGGTCCTTCTCCACGTCCTATATTCTCCTCTCACATGTAGCCATATAAGTAAAATTAGTGGGCGTGGCCTATCCTCCACAGCGGGCCCCCTTCCCCCAGGGGCCCTATAGCTGCTGCGTGGTCTGCCTTTATTGGAGGTACTGGAGCAATGCCCACAGTGAGGCAGCAATCTACCCGTGTGTATTGAGGGGAATCTTAACGTCAGGCCTCAATCGCCCGGTTATGTATAATCAGTTTCCACGTGGTCACAATTTTTTTTGGAATTGTTAAAAGGCATCTGTCAGCAGATCTGTCCCTATGACACTGGTTGACCTTCAGCTGCCGAGTGCACATGTAACCGGTCAGCCAGTGTCATAGGTACAAAACTGCTGACAGATTCCTTCAGCTTCCGATCGCACATGTAACCGGTCAGCCAGTGTCATAGGTACAAAACTGCTGACAGATTCCTTCAGCTTCCGATCGCACATGTAACCAGTCAGCCAGTGTCATAGGAACAAAACTGCTGACAGATGCCTTCAGCTGCCGAGTGCACATGTAACCAGTCAGCCAGTGTCATAGGAACAAAACTGCTGACAGATTCCTTCAGCTGCCGAGTGCACATGTAACCAGTCAGCCAGTGTCATAGGAACAAAACTGCTGACAGATTCCTTCAGCTGCCGAGTGCACATGTAACCAGTCAGCCAGTGTCATAGGAACAAAACTGCTGACAGAATCCTTCAGCTGCCAGGAGCACATGTAACTGGTCAGCCAGTGTCATAGGTACAAAACTGCTAACAGATTCCTTCAGCTGCCGAGCGCACATGTAACCAGAAAGCCAGTGTCATAGGTACAAAACTGCTGACAGATTCCTTCAGCTGCCGAGCGCACATGTAACCAGAAAGCCAGTGTCATAGGTACAAAACTGCTGACAGATTCCTTCAGCTGCCGAGCGCACATGTAACCAGAAAGCCAGTGTCATAGGTACAAAACTGCTGACAGATTCCTTCAGCTGCCAGGAGCACATGTAACCAGTCAGCCAGTATCATAGGTACAAAACTGCTGACAGATTCCTTCAGCTGCCGAGCGCACATGTAACCGTTAAGCCAGTGTCATAGGTACAAAACTGCTGACAGATGCCTTCAGCCGCCGAGCGCACATTTAACCAGCCAGCCAGTGTCATAGGTACAAAACTGCTGACAGATTCCTTCAGGTGCTGAGCGCACATGTATCCGGTAAGCCAGTGTCATAGGTACAAAACTGCTGACAGATTCCTTCAGCTGCCGAGCGCACATGTAACCCGTAAGCCAGTGTCATAGGTACAAAACTGCTGACAGATGCCTTCAGCTGCCGAGCGCACATGTAACCAGTCAGCCAGTGTCATAGGTACAAAACTGCTGACAGATGCCTTCAGCTGCCGAGCGCACATGTAACCAGTCAGCCAGTGTCATAGGTACAAAACTGCTGACAGATTCCTGCAGCTGCCGAGCGCACATGTAACCAGAAAGCCAGTGTCATAGGTACGAAACTGCTGACAGATTCCTGCAGCTGCCGAGTGCACATGTAACCAGTCAGCCAGTGCCATAGGTACAAAACTTCTGACAGATTCCTTCAGCTGCCAGGAGCACATGTAACCAGTCAGCCAGTGTCATAGGTACAAAACTGCTGACAGATTCCTGCAGCTGCCGAGCGCATGTAACCAGTCAGCCAGTGTCATAGGTACAAAACTGCTGACAGATTCCTGCAGCTGCCGAGCGCACATGTAACCAGAAAGCCAGTGTCATAGGTACAAAACTGCTGACAGATTCCTGCAGCTGCCGAGCGCATGTAACCAGTCAGCCAGTGTCATAGGTACGAAACTGCTGACAGATTCCTGCAGCTGCCGAGTGCACATGTAACCAGTCAGCCAGTGCCATAGGTACAAAACTGCTGACAGATTCCTTCAGCTGCCAGGAGCACATGTAACCAGTCAGCCAGTGTCATAGGGACAAAACTGCTGACAGATTCCTTCAGCTGCCACGCGCACATGTAACCAGTCAGCCAGTGTCATAGGAACAAAACTGCTGACAGATTCCTTCAGCTGCCACGCGCACATGTAACCAGTCAGCCAGTGTCATAGGAATAAAACTGCTGACAGATTCCTTCAGCTACTGAGCGCACATGTAACCGGTAAACCAGTGTCATAGGTTCAAAACTGCTGACAGATTCCTTCAGCTGCCGAGCGCATATGTAACCAGTCAGCCAATGTCATAGGTACAAAGCTGCTAACAGATTCCTTCAGCTGCCGAGCGCACATGTAACCGGTAAACCAGTGTCATAGGTTCAAAACTGCTGACAGATTCCTTCAGCTGCCGAGCGCATATGTAACCAGTCAGCCAGTGTCATTGGTACAAAACTGCTGACAGATTCCTTCTGCTCCCGAGAGCACATGTAACCAGTCAGCCAGTGTCATAGGTACAAAACTTCTGACAGATTCCTTCAGCTTCCAGGAGCACATGTAACCAGTAACCCAGTGTCATAGGAACAAAACTGCTGACAGATTCCTTCAGCTGCCGAGCGCACATGTAACTGGTCAGCCAGTGTCATAGGTACAAAACTGCTGACAGATGCATCCGGTCCGGTGTTTGACCTCACTTGGTTGCCAATCAGTGCAGCAGCACATGCTGGGAGGAAAATATCCCCAATCCCCCAACCAACTCCTCACTGTGTCACATCCCCCCCCCCCCTTCTTCAACCTTGAGGGGGTGAACACTCACCAAACAGTTTACACGGGACATGGCAACCGCGTTCCCCTGTAACCGGCCTACTCTGTGCTCCGCCATGAACCGAAAGTTCTGCAGAGACAAGAACCATCTGGTGACCTGGGCATTCCTCTCTTTTGCTTATCCATCAGAGAGGGGAATGGTCGGTCACCAGGCGGAACTTTCTCCCCAACAGATAATAGCGGAGAGACTCGAGTGCCCATTTGATGGCCAGGCACTCTCTCTCCACTATACTGTGTAACACCCCAGAGTGGTGTTACCACTTCTGCACCTTGCTACTGTCTATTGGTCTAACCTTATGTCATCCTCTGCATTTATTCCAGGTCCTCCAAACTGTGCATTTCTAATGTTATGTAACTGTTCATGTAATGTGCCTGGTTCACCAGCGGGTGGCAGCAAACCCAGCAGAGTTATACTTAGATAGAATGGAGCTAACCATTGCATCCTACCCCCCCCCCTTCCCCTCCCTCTGTAGGGGAGTGGGCCAGACCAATTCCTGCAGGAAGGGTGGGTCAGAAGTTCTAGTCAGTCTAGTTTACCCCCAGCTTGGGGAAGGGTATGCAGGGTCACTTCTCTGCTGGACGTGCCCACACCGGCCACAGCATCCTAAGCTCTGCTGACCATGGAGGCCAAAGCTTGAAGCCTCAGGAGCCAGGATGAAAGTTCTCTGGCCTAATCTAGAGTCAGACTACAAAGTGAAGTGCAGCATACGGAATAAGCTGAGTTATACAGCCAGCCTGTCAGTACAGCAGAGTCAAAGAGAAGCAGATATAGCAGAGTGGAGTTTGCCTGCCAGTTTCATGCTAAAGCCTGCTGGAACCAAGACAAAGCAGGTAAACCGTTTTGGAGAATGTTTATGCAAAGTAAAGCTGCCTTTGAACTTCATCTCAAGGTATGGACTCAAGTAATTCTTTTATTTATCCCTCGATTATTCCCCCTATTTATTGCTTCAGAGCCAAAGCCTGGGGTCCAGCGGAATCCAGGTAGGAGCACCGTGACACGCATAAAGAGACATTTTAGGCCGCAACATACCACTCGGCATTTCCTACACCTGGGACGCATGTTATATAGAGGGCCCTGAGCGGAGGCGCCCGTTGCAACTGTACCTGGTCTCGGCCAGGGTGAGCTTGAGGCTCAGGAATACACCGGGATGCTCCTCCCCGTTAACCTCCTGAGACGACACAGCTCCAAGGCCCACTTGGGAGGTCAGAGAGTCCACTACGGCTTGTACTTTTGCTAGATGACTCTCCCAGTAAGTACTATAAATGACAATATCGTCGAGATATGACGAGGCATACTGACCATGCGGACAAAGCACAATGTCCATTAAAGGGGTTATCTGTGCCTGGAAAAGTCCCCCCATATGCCCAAGCCCCTCACACTGATCCTAGTTACCTGGCTCCCGGCATCGCTCCTGGTGCCCACATGGCCGCCACTGCTACTCCCTGTGCACTGATTAAAACATCAGGTGTGGGGGGGTGAGCCTCCCTAGAGTCACCCGTGATACTAGCGAGGCCTGTCCCCGTCACAACCTCCATCACCGCAGGGCGGGGAGCCAGGTAAGTAGAATCAGTGTGAGGGGCCTGGGCATATGGGGGGCATTTCGAGGCCCGGAAAAACCCTTTAACTGCTGGAACATGACCGGGGCGGTATGCAGGCCAAAGGGAAACACCTTATACTGATATAGCCCCTCCGGCATGATAAAGGCTGTTCTATCCTTCGCAGCCTCCGTTAAGAGCAGGTGCCAGTAGCCTTTTGGGAGGTCCAGGTCCTTGTCTCCACCTCATCCACCGGAGTGGCAGCCACCCCTACTTCTGGCCCTTCTGCCTCAGGTTCCCAGGGTTCTGGCACTCCACTGGAGCTTTCCTTGTCTCTTCGGGATTGGAAGGTATAACTGATGGCCGCAGGGTCGGGAACAATGGGAAGTCTCTTCCTAGTATCAACTCACAGTGCAGGCTCGTGGCCACCGCCACCTAATGGATACGCCTGCCGGCAAACGTAGTAAGTGACACCAAAGTGATGGGGTAGTCTTTTAAATCTCCATATATGCATAACACGCCGACTTTCCGGCCAGTAAACTCGATGGATCTCACTAGGGTAGTCCTCACAAGGGTCGCCAGACTCCCTGAGTCCAGCACAGCCACCGCAGGAGTAACATAGTAACATAGTATATAAGACCGAAAAAAGCCCTCTGTCTATCCAGTTTGGCCTGTTTCCTACAAGTCGATCCAGAGGAAGGCAAAAAACCCCTGTGAGGCAGAAGCCAATTTTCCCCACTTAAGGGGGAAAAAACTCCTTCCCGACTCCAATCAGAATAACTCCCTGGATCAACGACCCCTCTCTAGTAGCTGTAACCTGTAATATGATTACACTCCAGAAATACATCCAGGCCCCTCCTGAACTCTTATTCACACGTCTGTAGTGTTTATGGATCCGCAAATTGCGGATTCATAAACACACCCGGCCGGCAGCCCCATAGAAATGTATATTCTAGTCCACAATTGCGGGCAAGAATAGGACATGCTCTACTTTTTTGCGGAGCTGCGGCCGTAAGCCCAGTGTGTGCTCTCCGCATCATTCCGTGCCCCATTCACAGTCAATGGGTCCTCATGTATTCCGCATATATGCGGACGTGTGAATAAGGCCTTATAGTGAACTCACCATAACCACCTCCTCAGGCAGAGAGTTTCATAGTCTCACTGCTCTTACCGTAAAGAATCCATAGTCTCACTGTTCTTACAGTAAAGAGTCCATAGTCTCACTGCTCATACAGTATATAGTCCATAGTCTCACCGCTCTTACAGTAAAGAGTCCATAGTCTCACTGCTCTTACAGTAAAGAGTCCATAGTCTCACTGCTCTTACAGTATAGAGTCCATAGTCTCACTGCTCTTACAGTACAGAGTCCATAGTCTCACTGCTCTTACAGAAAAGAGTCCATAGTCTCACTGCTCTTACAGAAAAGAGTCCATAGTCTCACTGCTCTTACAGAAAAGAGTCCATAGTCTCACTGCTCTTACAGTATAGAGTCCATAGTCTCACTGCTCTTACAGTAAAGAGTCCATAGTCTCACTGCTCTTACAGTAAAGAGTCCATAGTCTCACTGCTCTTACAGTAGAGTCCATAGTCTCACTGCTCTTACAGTAAAGAGTCCATAGTCTCACTGCTCTTACAGTAAAGAGTCCATAGTCTCACTGCTCTTACAGTATAGAGTCCATAGTCTCACTGCTCTTACAGTAAAGAGTCCATAGTCTCACTGTTTTTACAGTACAGAATCCATAGTCTCACTGCTCTTATAGTAAAGAGTCCATAGTCTCACCGCTCTTACAGTACAGAGTCCATAGTCTCACTGCTCTTATAGTAAAGAGTCCAAAGTCTCACTGCTCTTACAGTAAAGAGTCCATAGTCTCACTGCTCTTACAGTATAGAGTCCATACTCTCACCGCTCTTACAGTACAGACTCCATAGTCTCACTGCTCTTACAGTATAGAGTCCATAGTCTCACCGCTCTTACCGTAAAGAGTCCATAGTCTCACTGCTCTTACAGAATAGAGTCCATAGTCTCACTGCTCTTACAGTACACAGTCCATAGTCTCACTGCTCTTACAGTATAGAGTCCATAGTCTCACCGCTCTTACAGTACACAGTCCATAGTCTCACTGCTCTTACAGTAAACAGTCCATAGTCTCACTGCTCTTACAGTAAAGAGTCCATAGTCTCACTGCTCTTACAGTAAAGAGTCCATAGTCTCACTGCTCTTACAATAAAGAGTCCATAGTCTCACCACTCTTACAGTACACAGTCCATAGTCTCACTGCTCTTACAGTATAGAGTCCATAGTCTCACTGCTCTTACAGTAAAGAGTCCATAGTCTCACTGCTCTTACAGTAAAGCGTCCATAGTCTCACTGCTCTTACAGTATAGAGTCCATAGTCTCACTGCTCTTACAGTACAGAGTCCATACTCTCACTGCTCTTACAGAAAAGAGTCCATAGTCTCACTGCTCTTACAGTACAGAGTCCATAGTCTCACCGCTCTTACAGTAAAGAGTCCATAGTCTCACTGCTCTTACAGTATAGAGTCCATAGTCTCACTGCTCTTACAGTACAGAGTCTATAGTCTCACTGCTCTTACAGTAAAGAGTCCATAGTCTCACTGCTCCTACAGTATGGAGTCCATAGTCTCATTGCTCTTACAGTACAGAGTCCATAGTCTCACTGCTCTTACAGTAAAGAGTCCATAGTCTCACTGCTCTTACAGTATAGAGTCCATAGTCTCACTGCTCTTACAGTAAAGAGTCCATAGTCTCACTGTTTTTACAGTACAGAATCCATAGTCTCACTGCTCTTATAGTAAAGAGTCCATAGTCTCACCGCTCTTACAGTACAGAGTCCATAGTCTCACTGCTCTTATAGTAAAGAGTCCAAAGTCTCACTGCTCTTACAGTAAAGAGTCCATAGTCTCACTGCTCTTACAGTATAGAGTCCATACTCTCACCGCTCTTACAGTACAGACTCCATAGTCTCACTGCTCTTACAGTATAGAGTCCATAGTCTCACCGCTCTTACAGTAAAGAGTCCATAGTCTCACTGCTCTTACAGGATAGAGTCTATAGTCTCACTGCTCTTACAGTAGAGTCCATAGTCTCACTGCTCTTACAGTAAAGAGTCCATAGTCTCACTGCTCTTACAGTAAAGAGTCCATAGTCTCACTGCTCTTACAGTATAGATTCCATAGTCTCACTGCTCTTACAGTAAAGAGTCCATAGTCTCACTGTTTTTACAGTACAGAATCCATAGTCTCACTGCTCTTATAGTAAAGAGTCCATAGTCTCACCGCTCTTACAGTAAAGAGTCCATAGTCTCACTGCTCTTACAGTATAGAGTCCATAGTCTCACTGCTCTTACAGTAAAGAGTCCATAGTCTCACTGCTCTTACAGTATAGATTCCATAGTCTCACTGCTCTTACAGTAAAGAGTCCATAGTCTCACTGCTCTTACAGTATAGAGTCCATAGTCTCACTGCTCTTACAGTAAAGAGTCCATAGTCTCACTGCTCTTACAGTAATAGAGTCCATAGTCTCACTGCTCTTACAGTACAGAGTCCATAGTCTCACTGCTCTTACAGTATAGAGTCCATAGTCTCACTGCTCTTACAGTATAGAGTCCATAGTCTCACTGCTCTTACAGTAAAGAGTCCATAGTCTCACTGCTCTTACAGTATAGAGTCCATAGTCTCACTGCTCTTACAGTAAAGAGTCCATAGTCTCACTGCTCTTACAGTAAAGAGTCCATAGTCTCACCACTCTTACAGTACACAGTCCATAGTCTCACTGCTCTTACAGTATAGAGTCCATAGTCTCACTGCTCTTACAGTATAGAGTCCATAGTCTCACTGCTCTTACAGTAAAGAGTCCATAGTCTCACTGCTCTTACAGTATAGAGTCCATAGTCTCACTGCTCTTACAGTAAAGAGTCCATAGTCTCACTGCTCTTACAGTATAGAATCCATAGTCTCACTGCTCTTACAGTAAAGAGTCCATAGTCTCACTGCTCTTACAGTACAGAGTCCATAGTCTCACTGCTCTTACAGTAAAGAGTCCATAGTCTCACTGCTCTTACAGTAAAGAGTCCATAGTCTCACTGCTCTTACAGTATAGAGTCCATAGTCTCACTGCTCTTACAGTACAGAGTCCATAGTCTCACTGCTCTTACAGTATAGAGTCCATAGTCTCACCGCTCTTACAGTAAAGAGTCCATAGTCTCACTGCTCTTACAGTATAGAGTCCATAGTCTCACTGCTCTTACAGTACAGAGTCCATAGTCTCACTGCTCTTACAGTATAGAGTCCATAGTCTCACCGCTCTTACAGTACAGAGTCCATAGTCTCACTGCTCTTACAGTAAAGAGTCCATAGTCTCACTGCTCTTACAGTAAAGAGTCCATAGTCTCACTGCTCTTACAGTAAAGAGTCCATAGTCTCACTGCTCTTACAGTATAGAGTCCATAGTCTCACTGCTCTTACAGTATAGAGTCCATAGTCTCACTGCTCTTACAGTATAGAGTACATAGTCTCACTGCTCTTACTGTAATGAGTCCATAGTCTCACTGCTCTTACAGTATAGAGTCCATACTCTCACCGCTCTTTTTTTTTTTTTTTTTTTATTTAATTAATTTTTTATTAATTACCAAGCATGATAGGATAACAATTGATAAAATTGACAATAACAATTTGGAATGAAGGGTACATATACACATCGCATCGTATAATAGGCTCCACCACCATTCCAATGACGGGGAGAAGACAACCCGGACATTAGACACCCTTCCACCACACGTTGTAAATCACATATTTAATTAAATACTTATCTAGCCCGACGTCCACCCCCCCACCCCGCCACCCACCCAACTGAGCATCGTCGTGGAGCAGGCCTTGGACCCGATCAAGACACCATAGATAGAGATAAATAACAATGTACAAAGCGGAGGTCTAAAGCTCCAGATTTCTGGATCCCCAGATCTTCACCCAGTCCTCTCTCTGTTTTGAGGTTTTCACATTTATTTTTTCAATAGATTTAATTTTTTTGGCCAGGTTGATCCATTCACTTATTACTGGACCCTCTTTAGACCCCCAATTCCTCGTTATAATCACACGGGCCAGGAGTAATATTTTTAATAAAAATATTTTTTCCCCTCTAGCAATAATTTGGGGTTGACTGACACACCCGAGTATCGCTACGTTGGCATTCCATATCAAATTGCCTGATGTATATCTCATAATTTTCCCCCTAACTGCAGTCCAATAGTCTTGTATTCTAGGGCATTCCCATAGCAGATGTAAAAGCCCCGCATTTTCCCGGTTACATTTCTAGCATCTACTGTCCCGGCTTGCATAAAACCTGGACAGATCTGCTGGCGAATAGTATAACCTATGAATGATTTTTAGCTGAATCAGACGATGGGATCCGGCCGCGGAAGCTAACTTAATATTTTTATAGACCTCCCCCCAATTCGGAGGGTCCTCTTCTCTCAAATCTTTCTCCCATTTTTGCTCCCAGCTACTCCTGTGCGTTGCGATAGAAGATTTAAGCAGTTTTTTATAAATGGCCGATAATCTAGTCTTTTTAAATCTAATACTATAACAATAATCCATAAAGTCATTATGTTGTACCGTGAGGTAGGCCCTATTCTCAACCTTATTTATCATGTGTTTCAATTGACCATATCTAAAATGATCTAACCACCCTATGTTGATGCCCAATAACTCCTCTCTACCAAGAATAACCCCATCTTGTGCCACCTGTGTAATCCTAACAATGTTTTTCTTTTGCCAAAATTTTTGGCATTCCAAATCCCCCAATTCCTTCAATTGTGTATTATCCCAAAGTGGTGAAAACTGTGATGCGCATTTAATCCCCAGCCATAGTTTATTATCACTCCACGTTCTGTGCATTCCGTATCTCCAACAACATTTCTTATTATTAAGTCTCCCTGATTCCAAAATAGTGAAAATATCACGATCACCTCTCGTTGCCCCATCCATAATAGCATATATTTCTTTTTCCTGCATCTGTGCCAACCAAACCACCTGAGCCGCCAAAAAGTAGCCTTTTATATGTGGGAAAGAACCCCCCCCCCTCTCTATCGGCAAGCACAGCCATTTTTGTTTTAGCCGGACCCTCTTCCGCCCCCAAATCAGCTCATTTAACAGGCCTTCTACCTGCCTGAACCACTTATCTCCTATCCGTACTGGGCAGGGAATAATTCTGTATAATATTTGTGGTAGGAGCACCGTCTTACACAAGGCAATTCTTTCTGCTTGTCCTATTGGTAGTTTTAACCATGATCCAATCTTGTCCTTAATCATTGTCCTCAAGGGGCTTATGTTATTTTCAATATAGTCTGGGGTCGCTGCACTTATTTTAATACCTAAATAGTCTACTGAGTCGTGAGTAGACAGAACCTTCACCGGCAGTTCTTCTTTAACCGGGGATTCCAGAGGAAGTAACACGGTTTTCAACCAGTTAATTTTATAACCTGAGCAGAACCCAAACTCATTAATCAGGTCAATAACATATGGGACGATTCTGTACCCCTCCCCAAGGAAAAGAACAATATCATCCACATAGAGACTGATTTTATCCTCCAAGCCTTCTCTGCCAAATCCAATGATTTTACTATCTGCTCTAATCAAGCAGGCTAGTGGCTCCAAAAAGATCGTGAAAAGCATGGGGGAGAGGGGGCATCCCTGCCTAGTACCACGAGTTAATTTTAGTGGTTTTGAGAGTTCCCCATTGATATTCACCCTGGAGGTGGGAGCTGCATATAATAACTTGACCCATTTTATAAAGTCATCTCCTATATTCATTTTTTGCATTACCTGCCATAGGAACTCCCACTCCACCCTGTCGAAGGCCTGTGAGGCATCCAGCGACAGGATGGAGCGGTCGGCCCCCTCTCCCACATGGATATTCCACAGAGTTCTCCGGATGCTAGACTGCACCCATCTCTCCGGAATGAAACCAGTCTGGTCCCCCTATTACTTTTTTCAGTCTAATAGACAGAGCCTTTGCCAGGATCTTGTAGTCCGAGTTTAGCAACGATATTGGCCTATATGAGCCAACATCGAGTATGTCCTTGTCCTTCTTCAAAATTAGCACTACAATTGCTTCCGAGATGGAGGGGGGCAACTCCCCGTTCTCCACCGCCCCCCTCCATATCCGAAGCAGTCCTGGCAAAAGGCTCTCCCCATATCTACGATATAGTTCAAAAGGAAGCCCGTCTGAGCCTGGAGTCGTATTCCCGGCTATTGTTCCCAGAGCTTCATATAATTCCTCAATCCTAATGGGTGCATTTAGTCTCGCCCTATCTTCATTGCTAAGGGATGGCATCTTAATTTTAGATAGATACTCTTGGATGGTATTCTCTTTTCCTCGTCCCTCTGTTTCATACAATCTAGCAAAATATTCAACAAAGGCATGAGTGACCTTTCCCTTGTCCGACGAGATGCCTCCTGCATCCAGTCTTATTGCCCCAATTTTAGTGGGGCTCTCCTGATTGCGAATAATCATACTGAGCACACGGCCTGGTCTGCCGGATTCTTGATGTTTTTTTGCCTGCCAAAACAGCTGTCTCTGATGTGTCTTCTCCCGCAGAAAGGCTGTATACTCAGACACTCTTTTCTGAAGTTCTTTTTGCATAGTTGAATCGAGGCTCTTCACTTGTAGCTCTCTGACCCTACACTCCAATTGTTCCTCTTGCTGCCTAAAGCCCCGCTTAGTTGAGGAGATCCGTGCAAACAATATACCCCGCAAGTAAGCCTTCATTGTATCCCATACTACATTATCGCTTGCTGTATCAATATTTCGCTCCCAGAACTCCCCTATTTCCTTCTTAATATTTCCAGGTTCTTGTATTAGATCAAACCAATGAGGATTGATCCTGAAAATTCTATTACTCCCACCATTGGAACTATTCCGAATGCTTAACAACATTGGGGTGTGATCCGATATACTCTTGGCCTCATACCTCATCCCTACTATATTGCCCAAGAATTCTGTGTTTGCTAACACGAGGTCGATTCGTGATCTTACCTGATATGAACGACTGAAACAGGAGTACACCTCCTTCTGCCCATATAGAAATCTCCATACATCTATCAAACCTAGTTCCTTACTTAGTTTGTTTAAAGGTGACCCCTCCCCCTGAATGGTGGGGGGGCCCAATGTGTGGGCTATTGAACTCCTATCTACCTTCCCGTTCATTACTGCGTTAAAATCTCCCCCCGCGAGCACCGGGCACCCTGATTTATCCGCCATAAACTCCACTAGCCTATTCAAAACCCAAGGGGAAAAGGGCGGAGGAATATATACAAAGGCGAGTATACATCTTATCTTGTTCCAGCTACAATACAGAAGGATGAATCTTCCTTCTTTATCTATCTTGTGATCTAGGACTTTTATATCTATTTTTTTGTGGATCAGAACACTGACGCCCCTTGAATACGTTGTATGGAAAGAGTGATACTCCAGACCAACCCATTTTTTAAATAAATTTTTTTTTGACTCTTTTGTAAGATGTGTCTCCACCAAACATATTATTGCCGGAAGGTGTATCGTTATTAGGTCATTTACAATCGCCCTTTTAGTTCTATCTCCTAGACCGCGGACATTCCATATTAATATTCTATCACTACCCCCCATCATTTTGTACCCCACCTTGACTTAGTGCCCACCTCGAACCCACCTGCTCCATGACGATGCCCAGTACACCTCCCTCTCCCCACCCCCCTTCCCTCCTTCTCCTGGCACATTAACGTCACCATCCATGTACCTCTTCCTCCCGCCCCTACCCACCCCCTTCGCCCCCTCCCTCCGGCAGTCCCCTAACAGCACTCCTGTTGCACCGTCATTCTTATAGACCTTGTCCCTCCATCCAACCTTCAAGCTGGGTTACATTATTAAAGAAGAGAACTTGTTGGTTATACACTATTCGCATTTTAGTTGGATACAGCATTGCGTATTTAATCTCTGCTTTAAGTAACCTTTTCTTAACCTCTGCAAATTCTTTCCTTTTCTTTTGCGTGGCTCTTGAAAAGTCTGGATATATTTGGATAGTATTATTCTCAAACTTTAATTGTTTATCTCTACTCCATCTTAAAATAACATCTCGATCTCTTTGGGACAGGAATTTCACCAAGATGGGCCTAGGTGCTGCACCGACCAGGGGCTTGCGTCCTGGTATTCTGTGGGCCCTTTCAATCGGGTATTTGAAAAGTGACTTATCTGCCCCTATTTGTTCCTCTAGCCACCTCTGGATGAGGGCCGCCGGGTCTGCTCCCTCCACACCTTCTGGAAATCCGATGAGTCGCAAGTTAGCTCGCCTCAACCTGTCCTCCATATCAGTCACTCTGTCACTAACCACTCTCAGTTCGACCTCAGTTTCCCCCAACCTCTTATTCATTTGAACTATTTCTTTGTCTGCTCTAGATGAGAAATCCTGCAGTTCTTTCACCTTCTCACGTATTTTGTTATTATCTGCCCTAATGAGCATAATATCGCTCTGCACTGACGCGATCTTTGTCGCTAGATCTGAAAGGGCTTGATTCGTGTGATGAACTGCATCCAAAATTTCTGCTAATCTTTTATCGATAAGCTCATCCCTCCTCTCCTGAGCTTCCTCTACATCACCCTCTTCACCTTCTACATACGGGGGTTTTTATCTAGCTTTCTCTCTGGCTTCCGTAATTCAACCCCTATCTGCTTCCTGCGTTCTTTTGGCGGGGGTGACTTCAGATATCTATCAATCTTATTTCCGGGGCTAGATAATCCCGTACCCCGGGGGGAGGTTGGACCTATAGATTTCCTTTGCTGATTTTTGGGAGGCATTTTTTTTTTTTACCGCTGCCTTTAATAAGTTCCCTTTAACACATCTAGTTAGCAAATACGGATCCGACCGCTTAGAACATACAGACGGTGCAATTAACAAATACAGGTGAAGGGAAACAGTCAACTGAAATTGTGACGGTGTCAGAGTTCATTCATAGAGCAGACTGTGTTTTAAATTCAAATAGTTAGAGGTTTTCTCTCCATCTGGGCAGATCTCTTCTGAGGACGTGACGCTGTTACCGTCCTTAGCTTACCAACAAAAACCCTCCTCAGGGGGTACCATATCCGTATCTTTAACCCAGAAAACGAGGGTGCCTCAGCACACCATTAAACGGCTTCGCCCCCACTTAGAAGCACACAAGTCTCAGCAGAGTTCAGTCAACTTGGTAGCCCTCAGACCGCGGGCCGCTATTAGTAGCTTTTAAACAGTTAGTGCCCGCAACTAGCGAAGTTATCAGTTTATGGTTATAATGCCACCCGCCGCCAAGCACAAACACAAAGACCCACAGCCCAGAGTCTCGCAGGGCGCAGCTTAGTCCGGGCCACAATTAATAGCTTTTAGACAGCCAATATCCGCGCCAAGCGGAGTGTTCAGTCTGTGGTTATAGTACCACCTGCCAGTGATCACAGAGTCCCACTGCCCAATATCTCACAGGGCACAGCAGAGTTCACCCCACCCGGCTATCCACATGCTGATAAGTGTTCCAGTTTTAACGGCTGATAGCAACTGATAACCACTGATAGCCACGCTGGGCAATACTCCACTGATAAACCTCAGCACCGATATGGGTTCCGGGGCATTACTCACGCTCCTTCACCCTGCTGTCTTCGGTTTGCTGCCGCAGGTATGCCACTGAAGACTGCTACCGGCCCTCCAAAGCAGATCGCACGTCCTTTCCCCAGACTCCTCAGTGACGGCGATGCATGCGGCCACCGAGGTGAATATGAGCGTGGAAGCGTAGGACAGCAGGTCGCATCCTCTTGTTCTCCTTTCCACCTCTTATATCATACAAAGTCGAATGCGGCTTTCCCGGCAGTCGCGCTGTCCTCCAGACATACTCGCCGGCTACCCGCCGGCTGCTCAGGAAAGGGAGCGTCCCCAGGCACCTCACCCTGCATGAACCAGAACGCCGGCCGTGGACCCGACCACCGTCACCGGCCTCGAAGCATCAAAGCCGTTCCCGGTACCATCAGGACGCCACGAGAGCGGGGCCGAGGAGGGGGGAGGAGGAGGGCGGGGGTTGCGCACCGCTCTTACAGTACAGACTCAATAGTCTCACTGCTCTTACAGTATAGAGTCCATAGTCTCACCGCTCTTACCGTAAAGAGTCCATAGTCTCACTGCTCTTACAGAATAGAGTCCATAGTCTCACTGCTCTTACAGTACACAGTCCATAGTCTCACTGCTCTTACAGTATAGAGTCCATAGTCTCACCGCTCTTACAGTACACAGTCCATAGTCTCCCTGCTCTTACAGTAAAGAGTCCATAGTCTCACTGCTCTTACAGTATACAGTCCATAGTCTCACTGCTCTTACAGTATAGAGTCCATAGTCTCACCGCTCTTACAGTACACAGTCCATAGTCTCACTGCTCTTACAGTATAGAGTCCATAGTCTCACTGCTCTTACAGTATAGAGTCCATAGTCTTACTGCTCTTACAGTAAAGAGTCCATAGTCTCACTGCTCTTACAGGATAGAGTCTATAGTCTCACTGCTCTTACAGTAGAGTCCATAGTCTCACTGCTCTTACAGTAAAGAGTCCATAGTCTCACTGCTCTTACAGTACAGAGTCCATACTCTCACCGCTCTTACAGTAAAGAGTCCATAGTCTCACTGCTCTTACAGTATAGAGTCCATAGTCTCACTGCTCTTACAGTACATAGTCCATAGTCTCACTGCTCTTACAGTATAGAGTACATAGTCTCATTGCTCTTACAGTACAGAGTCCATAGTCTCACTGCTCTTACAGTAAAGAGTCCATAGTCTCACTGCTCTTACAGTATAGAGTCCATAGTCTCACTGCTCTTACAGTAAAGAGTCCATAGTCTCACTGTTTTTACAGTACAGAATCCATAGTCTCACTGCTCTTATAGTAAAGAGTCCATAGTCTCACCGCTCTTACAGTACAGAGTCCATAGTCTCACTGCTCTTATAGTAAAGAGTCCAAAGTCTCACTGCTCTTACAGTATAGAGTCCATAGTCTCACTGCTCTTACAGTAAAGAGTCCATAGTCTCACTGCTCTTACAGGATAGAGTCTATAGTCTCACTGCTCTTACAGTAGAGTCCATAGTCTCACTGCTCTTACAGTAAAGAGTCCATAGTCTCACTGCTCTTACAGTACAGAGTCCATAGTCTCACCGCTCTTACAGTAAAGAGTCCATAGTCTCACTGCTCTTACAGTATAGAGTCCATAGTCTCACTGCTCTTACAGTATAGAGTTCATAGTCTCATTGCTCTTACAGTACAGAGTCCATAGTCTCACTGCTCTTACAGTAAAGAGTCCATAGTCTCACTGCTCTTACAGTATAGAGTCCATAGTCTCACTGCTCTTACAGTAAAGAGTCCATAGTCTCACTGCTCTTACAGTACAGAATCCATAGTCTCACTGCTCTTATAGTAAAGAGTCCATAGTCTCACCGCTCTTACAGTACACAGTCCATAGTCTCACTGCTCTTACAGTATAGAGTCCATAGTCTCACTGCTCTTACAGTATAGAGTCCATAGTCTTACTGCTCTTACAGTAAAGAGTCCATAGTCTCACTGCTCTTACAGGATAGAGTCTATAGTCTCACTGCTCTTACAGTAGAGTACATAGTCTCACTGCTCTTACAGTAAAGAGTCCATAGTCTCACTGCTCTTACAGTACAGAGTCCATACTCTCACCGCTCTTACAGTAAAGAGTCCATAGTCTCACTGCTCTTACAGTATATAGTCCATAGTCTCACTGCTCTTACAGTACATAGTCCATAGTCTCACTGCTCTTACAGTATAGAGTACATAGTCTCATTGCTCTTACAGTACAGAGTCCATAGTCTCACTGCTCTTACAGTAAAGAGTCCATAGTCTCACTGCTCTTACAGTATAGAGTCCATAGTCTCACTGCTCTTACAGTAAAGAGTCCATAGTCTCACTGCTCTTACAGTATAGAGTCCATAGTCTCACTGCTCTTACAGTACAGAATCCATAGTCTCACTGCTCTTATAGTAAAGAGTCCATAGTCTCACCGCTCTTACAGTACAGAGTCCATAGTCTCACTGCTCTTATAGTAAAGAGTCCATAGTCTCACTGCTCTTACAGTATAGAGTCCATAGTCTCACTGCTCTTACAGTAAAGAGTCCATAGTCTCACTGCTCTTACAGTACATAGTCCATAGTCTCACTGCTCTTACAGTATAGAGTTCATAGTCTCATTGCTCTTACAGTACAGAGTCCATAGTCTCACTGCTCTTACAGTAAAGAGTCCATAGTCTCACTGCTCTTACAGTATAGAGTCCATAGTCTCACTGCTCTTACAGTAAAGAGTCCATAGTCTCACTGCTCTTACAGTACAGAATCCATAGTCTCACTGCTCTTATAGTAAAGAGTCCATAGTCTCACCGCTCTTACAGTACAGAGTCCATAGTCTCACTGCTCTTATAGTAAAGAGTCCAAAGTCTCACTGCTCTTACAGTAAAGAGCCCATAGTCTCACTGCTCTTACAGTATAGAGTCATTAGTCTCACCGCTCTTACAGTAAAGAGTCCATAGTCTCACCGCTCTTACAGTACACAGTCCATAGTCTCACTGCTCTTACAGTATAGAGTCCATAGTCTCACTGCTCTTATAGTAAAGAGTCCATAGTCTCACTGCTCTTACAGTATAGAGTCCATAGTCTCACTGCTCTTACAGTAAAGAGTCCATAGTCTCACTGCTCTTACAGTACATAGTCCATAGTCTCACTGCTCTTACAGTATAGAGTCCATAGTCTCACTGCTCTTACAGTACAGAGTCCATAGTCTCACTGCTCTTACAGTAAAGAGTCCATAGTCTCACTGCTCTTACAGTATAGAGTCCATAGTCTCACTGCTCTTACAGTAAAGAGTCCATAGTCTCACTGCTCTTACAGTACAGAATCCATAGTCTCACTGCTCTTATAGTAAAGAGTCCATAGTCTCACCGCTCTTACAGTACAGAGTCCATAGTCTCACTGCTCTTATAGTAAAGAGTCCAAAGTCTCACTGCTCTTACAGTAAAGAGTCCATAGTCTCACTGCTCTTACAGTATAGAGTCCATAGTCTCACTGCTCTTACAGTAAAGAGTCCATAGTCTCACCGCTCTTACAGTACACAGACAATAGTCTAACTGCTCTTACAGTATAGAGTCCATAGTCTCACCGCTCTTACAGTATAGAGTCCATAGTCTCACCGGTCTTACAGTAAAGAGTCCATAGTCTCAGCGCTCTCACAGTAAAGAGTCCATAGTCTCACCGCTCTTACAGTACAGAGTCCATAGTCTCACTGCTCTTACAGTATAGAGTGCATAGTCTCGCTGCTCTTACAGTATAGAGTCCAAAGTCTCACTGCTCTTACAGTATAGAGTCCACAGTCTCACTGCTCTTACAGTAAAGAGTCCATAGTCTCACTGCTCTTACAGTAAAGAGTCCATAGTCTCACCGCTCTTACAGTACAGAGTCCATAGTCTCACTGCTCTTATAGTAAAGAGTCCAAAGTCTCACTGCTCTTACAGTAGAGTCCATAGTCTCACTGCTCTTACAGTATAAAGTCATTAGTCTCACCGCTCTTACAGTAAAGAGTCCATAGTCTCACCGCTCTTACAGTACACAGACAATAGTCTAACTGCTCTTACAGTATAGAGTCCATAGTCTCACCGCTCTTACAGTATAGAGTCCATAGTCTCACCGGTCTTACAGTAAAGAGTCCATAGTCTCACTGCTCTCACAGTAAAGAGTCCATAGTCTCACCGCTCTTACAGTACAGAGTCCATAGTCTCACTGCTCTTACAGTATAGAGTGCATAGTCTCGCTGCTCTTACAGTATAGAGTCCAAAGTCTCACTGCTCTTACAGTATAGAGTCCACAGTCTCACTGCTCTTACAGTAAAGAGTCCATAGTCTCATGGCTCTTACAGTAAAGAATCCATAGTCTCACTGCTCCTACAATAAAGAGTCCATAGTCTCACTGCTCGTACAGTAAACAGTCCATAGTCTCACTGCTCTTACAGTAAAGAGTCCATAGTCTCACCGGTCTGTGGGGAGTCGCTCTGGTAGATAGCGGTGCGGGTGCAGTACCGAGGCAAAACAAGGAGTCCAGAATGTGCAATAAACAGTGTTTTATTCACACTGACACAAAAATAAACGACAAACAGTCTCTTGGTGGTAATTCATGCACATCAGAAATAAGAAGGCAAAACAAAACAGGAGCACAAGTTCAGTCACCTGGGAGGTTTAGGTGCAGGTTCGCACCAGGCTGTCGGCCCAGCCGCAGGAGAATCCACCTTCAGGGTGCCAGGAACAACAACACCTCCTTGCTGAGCTCTTTCCTCTAAGTCAGAGAACTCCACAGCCCTGTTTGCAGCTCCAGGACAATCACCACCCAGCTGCTAAGGAGGCTGCCTTTTTAAAGGCCCGGATAAAGTCCGGCCTGGACCGTGGGGAGTAGGCACCCACCCAGCTCTTTGCCTACTCCCAGTAAGAGCCGGCCCGGATTAGCTTTGCAGCCAAACTAGGTAACAAAGTCAAACAGCACTAGCTGCTGCAAACACATAAAACCCGGCTCTCACCTCACCGAGGCCAGGAACCTCGGTGACACGTACCTGCCATCGACTATGATACCTTGCACCCTCTTACACCCCCTTTGTTCAACCCTGAGGTTTACGGCTTAGGAAGACAATGGGATGTTCTTCCCCGTTGACCTCCTGAGACAGTACAGCACCGAGGCCTACCTCCGAGGCGTCGGTCTGTACGACAAACTCCTTGTTGAAGTCGGGTGTCACCAAAACCGGGGACCCACACAGGGCCGACTTCAACGCGGCGAAAGCCTCCTCCGCCTTCTCACTCCAGCTAACCCTCCCAGACTTTCGCCCCTTCAACAGGTCTGTCAATGGCGCTGCTATTGTGGCAAAGTGGGGCACAAACCTCATGTAGTAACCTACAATCCCCAGGAACGACTTTACCTGCCTGGTGGTGACCGGTCGGGGCCAGTTACGAATGGCCTCTACCTTAGTTACCTGAGGTTTGATGACTCCCCGCCCAATTACATATCCCAGATATTTTGTCTCTTCCAACCCAATCGCACACTTTTTTAAATTGGCGGTTAGTCCAGCTTTCCTCAGGGCATCCACTACCGCCTGCACCTTGGGTAAATGGCTTTCCCAGTCGGTGCTGTGGATGACTACATCATCCAAGTAGGCCGAGGCGTACCGACGATGTGGTCGCAGCACTATGTCCATTAACCTCTGGAAAGTGGCGGGGGCGCCATGCAGGCCAAAGGGTAACACCTTGTAGTGATACAGGCCCTGCGGGGTAACAAACGCGGTTTTTTCCTTAGCCGACTCCGTTAAGGGTACCTGCCAGTACCCTTTAGTGAGGTCCAGCACAGAAAAATAACGGGCTTGTCCTAAACTTTCAACAAGCTCGTCTACTCGGGGCATGGGATACGCGTCAAACTTGGATACTTCATTTAACTTGCGAAAGTCGTTGCAGAACCGCAACGTCCCATCCGGCTTGGGTATTAGGACTATGGGACTGGCCCACTCACTTTTCGACTCCTCAATGACATCGAGCTTCAACATTAACTGCACTTCCTCCGCGATGGCCCGCCGCCGAGCCTCGGGTACCCGGTATGGTTTTAACCGGACCTTGGCCTGAGGCTCAGTGACGATGTCATGTCGGATGAGAGACGTGCGGCCAGGGAGGTCCGAGAACACATCCGTGTTCCGACTGAGGAACTCCCTGACTTCCTGAACTTGTTTGGAAGACAGGCTGTGTGCAATTTTTACCGTGGTTACCGCTTCACAGGCCTCGAACTGTGGGGCTAGACCCTTTTCACCTAGAAGCCCTGGCCGGGGGCTGTGGTCGTCGGCCGCGTCCCTATCTTTCCACGGCTTAAGTAAATTCACGTGGTACACCTGCTCCGGCTTGCGCCGCCCTGGCTGGTGTACTTTGTAATTTACTTCCCCTACCTTCTCGATCACCTCATAGGGGCCCTGCCACCTGGCTAGAATTTGCTGTCAAGGGTGGGTACCAGAACCAAAACCCGATCTCCCGGATTGAAGTCCCGCACCCGAGCCTGACGATTGTACACCCTACTCTGGGCCTGTTGCGCTGCCTCCATATGCTCCCGGACCAAGGGCAACACCCTTTCCATCCGTTCCTGCATCTGGGCGACATACTCATTGACACTTTTGTGGGGACAGGCTGTTGTTCCCATGCTTCCTTGGCGATATCCAACAGGCCCCGAGGGTGTCTGCCATAAAGCAGTTCGAAGGGCGAGAACCCAGTAGAGGCCTGGGGCACCTCTCACACTGCGAACATGAGATAGGGCAGAAGCAGGTCCCAGTCCTTCCCATCTCTAGACACCACCCTCTTTAACATATTTTTTAGAGTTTGGTTAAACCTCTCCACAAGACCGTCTGTTTGCGGATGGTAAACGGATCGTCCGCAACTGCTTTATACGCAACAATTTACACAGTTCCCTCATTACTTTGGACATAAAAGGGGTCCCTTGGTCTGTCAGAACCTCTTTTGGCAGGCCCACACGGGAAAACATCTCCAATAACTCTTTGGCAATGAGCTTAGCTGAGGTATGTCGCAGAGGCACCGCCTCCGGATACCGAGTGGCATAGTCGAGAACTACCAGAATGTGTTGGTGGCCCCTGGCAGACTTTGGTACAGGCCCAATTAAATCCATAGCGATTCGCTCAAACGGTACTTCAATAATTGGCAGAGGTACCAGAGGACTACGGAAATGTGGCTGGGGGCTAGTTATCTGACAGGTTGGACAGGACTTACAATAATTTTCTACCTCCTTGAACACACTGGGCCAATAAAACCGCTGCAGTATGCGGTCCTGGGTTTTCTGCCACCCCAGGTGTCCCCAAGAACATGTTGGTGGGCAAGCTCCATGACAAGCTTGCGATACGCTGTGGGCACCACCAACTATTCAACAGGTTCACCTCGGATTTGGTTCACCCGATACAACATATCCTGCAGAACAATAAATCGTGGGAACATTAATTCAGCCCCTGGTTTCTGGGGTTTACCATCAATTTCCAGCACATTCTCCCAGGCCCTGGTTAGGGTTTGGTCCCGGTGTTGTGCGGTCCCCAAATTTTCCCCGGAGACATTGAGGTCTGCCAACTCAGGTCCCGGTGGCAAGTCCTCCGTGTCTCCCACCATTACACTCAGTGGGGTTGTCTCCACCACTACCGCTGCAGCAGTGGTCACCCCTACCGCTGGCCCTTCAGACTCGGGCTCCCAGGGTTCTGGCCTTCCAGGGGTATCAGGCCACTCTGCTAGGGTTACCCCTGTCTCAGGGCTATTAGACACTTTCACCTCAGGCCACAGTGACGGAAAACCAGGGAAGTCTCTCCCAATTATCAGTTCATAGGGTAGCTTTGTGGAGATCGCCACTTCACAAGTCCAGGTGCCGGCCGCCGTGGATAGAGACATTACAGCAGTGGGATAGTCCTTTAAGTCTCCGTGAATGCACACCACACCCACTTTCCGGCCCGTATACTGGGTGGGCTGTACCAGGGCAGCACTTACCAGGGTTACCAGGCTCCCTGAGTCCAACAGCGCCACTGCCAGGTTATCCCCGACTTGCACCTGGCACAGATGACGATTGTCTATTGTCTCGGGGGTGCCGGTCGCACACAGTCTCCGGGCGTACAAGGAGTGGCGACCCCGTAGTTCACCTCCATCGGCTCATCCCGATGCGGACAGTCGGCCCTGATGTGGCCTGGCTCCTGACACCTCCAGCATACCACGGGAGGCGGACTCGCAGGGGGTATATTCCGTGCAGGCCGCTCTGTCGCCGGACGTCGGAACTGGGGCAGAGGCCTCCGGGTTTGACTGACCCCTTCCCAGCAAGACTCCCTGCAGGTTTCTGGTGGCCTCGTAACGCTCCACCAGGTCGACCATCTCCAGGGCATTGGTGGGCGATACCTGGCCGATCCAGTGCTGGAGGGGATAAGGCAGGGCCCTCCAAAAGATGTCCGCCAACAGTCGATCCAGCATGGCAGTGGGACTTAGTAGATCGGGCTGCAGCCACTTTTGCAGCCTGTGCAGCAGGTCGTAGTACTGCGGCCTAGCGGGTTCAGTCGCTTTAAAGTCCCACTGGTGGACTCTTTGAGCGCGGACCAGCACGTTCACCCCCAGTCTGGCTAGGATCTCTCCTTTCACGGTGTCATAATCTGCCGCTTGGTCGTCCGACAAGTCGAAAAACACCTGCTGGGGTCCGGAAGCCAGGAACGGAGCGACCACCTCAGCCCACTGGTCACGGGGTAACTTTTTCCTCACGGCGACCTTCTCAAAGACCGCCAGGTATGTCTCAACGTCGCCTGCGGGGGTCATTTTTGGGATCGCCGCACGGACCGCTTCCGGGCATCATGGACGTGGTGGGACGCTCCTGCCGCCTGTAACGCCATCACATGTTGTAGCAGTAGCTGGTTGGTCTCCCGCTGCTGCACGTTAGCCTCTATGAGAGCCTTCACAGCAGCCTCCATGTTGCCAGAAATTCCTGCTTGCAACTTTGCTGGCTTAATATATTCCATGCACTTGTAGCAGAAAAACTTCGGCGTTCACGCCAGCCTCACTGCGCATGCCCGCATCCTCCACCAAATGTGGGAGTCGCTCTGGTAGATAGCGGTGCGGGTGCAGTACCGAGGCAAAACAAGGAGTCCAGAATGTGCAATAAACAGTGTTTTATTCACACTGACACAAAAATAAACGACAAACAGTCTCTTGGTGGTAATTCATGCACATCAGAAATAAGAAGGCAAAACAAAACAGGAGCACAGGTTCAGTCACCTGGGAGGTTTAGGTGCAGGTTCGCACTCAGGCTGTCGGCCCAGCCGCAGGAGAATCCACCTTCAGGGTGCCAGGAACAACAACACCTCCTTGCTGAGCTCTTTCCTCTAAGTCAGAGAACTCCACAGCCCTGTTTGCAGCTCCAGGACAATCACCACCCAGCTGCTAAGGAGGCTGCCTTTTTAAAGGCCCGGATAAAGTCCGGCCTGGACCGTGGGGAGTAGGCACCCACCCAGCTCTTTGCCTACTCCCAGTAAGAGCCGGCCCGGATTAGCTTTGCAGCCAAACTAGGTAACAAAGTCAAACAGCACTAGCTGCTGCAGACACATAAAACCCGGCTCTCACCTCACCGAGGCCAGGAACCTCGGTGAAACGTACCTGCCATCGACTATGATACCTTGCACCCTCTTACAGGTCTTACCGTAAAGAGTCCATAGTCTCACCGCTCTTACAGTACACAGTCCATAGTCTCACTGCTCTTACAGTATAGAGTCCATAGACTCACCGCTCTTACAGTAAAGAGTCCATAGTCTCACTGCTCTTACAGTACAGAGTCCATAGTCTCACCGCTCTTACAGTAAAGAGTCCATAGTCTCACTGCTCTTACAGTAAAGAGTCCATAGTCTCACTGCTCTTACAGTATAAAGTCCATAGTCTCACTGCTCATACAGTAAAGAGTCCATAGTCTCACTGCTCTTACAGTAAAGAGTCCATAGTCTCACTGCTCTTACAGTAAAGGGTCCATAGTCTCAGTGCTCTTACAGTAAAGGGTCCATAGTCTCACTGCTCTTACAGTAATGGGTCCATAGTCTCACTGCTCTTACAGTACAGAGTCCATAGTCTCACTGCTCTTACAGTACAGAGTCCATAGTCTCACTGCTCTTACAGTAAAGAGTCCATAGTCTCACTGCTCTTACAGTAAAGAGTCCATAGTCTCACTGCTCTTACAGTATAGAGTCCATAGTCTCACTGCTTACAGTAAAGAGTCCATGGTCTCATTGCTCTTACAGTAAAGAGTCCATAGTCTTACTGCTCTTACAGTAAAGAGTCCATTGTCTAACTGCTCTTACTGTAAAGAGTCCATAGCCTCACTGCTCTTACAGTAAACAGTCCATAGTCTCATGCTCTTACAGTAAAGAGTCCATAGTCTCACTGCTCTTACAGTAAAGAGTCCATAGTCTCACTGCTCTTACAGTAAAGAGTCCATAGTCTCACTGCTCTTACAGTATAAAGTCCATAGTCTCACCGCTCTTACAGTAAAGAGTCCATAGTCTCACCCTTCTTACCGTAAAGAGTCCATAGTCTCACCGCTCTTACAGTACACAGTCCATAGTCTCACTGCTCTTACAGTATAGAGTCCATAGTCTCACCGCTCTTACAGTATAGAGTCCATAGTCTCACCGGTCTTACAGTAAAGAGTCCATAGTCTCACTGCTCTTACAGTAGAGAGTCCATAGTCTCACCGCTCTTACAGTACAGAGTCTATAGTCTCACTGCTCTTACAGTAAACAGTACATAGTCTCATGCTCGTACAGTAAAGAGTCTATAGTCTCACTGCTCTAACAGTAAAGAGTACATAGTCTCACTGCTCTTACAGTAAAGAGTCCATAGTCTCACTGCTCTTACAGTATAGAGTCCATAGTCTCACTGCTCTTACAGTAAAGAGTCCATAGTCTCACTGCTCCTACAGTATAGAGTCCATAATCTCACTGCTCTTACAGTATAGAGTCCATAGTCTCACTGCTCTTACAGTAAAGAGTCCATAGTCTCACTGCTCTTACAGTATAGAGTCCACAGTCTCACTGCTCTTACAGTAAAGAGTCCATAGTCACACTGTTCTTACAGTACAGAGTCCATAGTCTTACTGCTCTTACAGTAAACAGTCCATAGTCTCATGCTCGTACAGTAAACAGTCCATAGTCTCACTGCTCTTACAGTAAATAATCCATAGTCTCACTGCTCTTACAGAATAGAGACCATAGTCTCACTGCTCTTACAGTAAAGAGTCCATAGTCTAACTGCTCTTATGGTAAAGAGTCCATAGTCTCACTGCTCTTACAGTAAAGAGTCCATAGTCTCACTGCTCTTACAGTAAGGAGTCCATAGTATCACTGCTCTTACAGTAAAGAGTCCATAGTCTCACTGCTCTTACAGTAAAGAGTCCATAGTCTCACTGCTCTTACAGTAAAGAGTCCATAGTCTCACTGCTCTTACAGTAAAGAGTCCATAGTCTCACCGCTCTTACAGTAAAGAGTCCATAGTCTCACCGCTCTTACAGTACAGAGTCCATAGTCTCACTGCTCTTACAGTAAAGAGTCCATAGTCTCACTGCTCTTACAGTAAAGAGTCCATAGTCTCACCGCTCTTACAGTAAAGAGTCCATAGTCTCACTGCTCTTACAGTAAAGAGTCCATAGTCTCACCGCTCTTACAGTAAAGAGTCCATAGTCTCACCGCTCTTACAGTAAAGAGTCCATAGTCTCACCGCTCTTACAGTAAAGAGTCCATAGTCTCACTGCTCTTACAGTATAAAGTCCATAGTCTCACTGCTCTTACAGTAAAGAGTCCATAGTCTCACTGCTCTTACAGTAAAGAGTCCATAGTCTCACTGCTCTTACAGTAAAGGGTCCATAGTCTCACTGCTCTTACAGTAATGAGTCCATAGTCTCACTGCTCTTACAGTACAGAGTCCATAGTCTCACTGCTCTTACAGTAAAGAGTTCATAGTCTCACTGCTCTTACAGTAAAGAGTCCATAGTCTCACTGCTCTTACAGTAAAGAGTCCATAGTCTCACTGCTCTTACAGTATAGAGTCCATAGTCTCACTGCTCTTACAGTAAAGAGTCCATAGTCTCACTGCTCTTACAGTAAAGAGTCCATAGTCTCACTGCTCTTACAGTAAAGAGTCCATAGTCTCACTGCTCTTACAGTAAAGAGTCCATAGTCTCACTGCTTACAGTAAAGAGTCCATAGTCTCACTGCTCTTACAGTAAAGACTCCATGGTCTTACTGCTCTTACAGTAAAGAGTCCATAGTCTCACTTTTCTTACAGTATAGAGTCCATAGTCTCACTGCTCTTACAGTATAGAGTCCATAGTCCCACTGCTCTTACAGTAAATAGTCCATAGTCTCACTGCTCTTACAGTACAGAGTCCATAGTCTCACTGCTCTTATAGTACAGAGTCCATAGTCTCACTGCTCTTACAGTACAGAGTCCATAGTCTCACTGCTCTTACAGTATAGAGTCCATAGTCTCACTGCTCATACAGTAAAGAGTCCATAGTCTCACTGCTCATACAATAAAGAGTCCATAGTCTCACTGCTCTTACAGTAAAGAATCCATAGTCTCACTGCTCATACAGTAAAGAGACCATAGTCTCACTGCTCTTACAGTAAAGAGTCCATAGTCTCACTGCTCTTACAGTATAGAGTCCATAGTCTCACTGCTCTTACAGTACAGAGTCCATAGTCTCACTGCTCTTACAGTAGAGAGTCCATAGTCTCACTACTCTTACAGTATAGAGTCCATAGTCTCACTGCTCTTACAGTACAGAGTCCATAGTCTCACTGCTCTTACAGTAAAGAGTCCATAGTCTCACTGCTCTTACAGTAAAGAGTCCATAGTATCACTGCTTACAGTAAAAAGTTCATAGTCTCACTGCTCTTACAGTAAAGACTCCATGGTCTTACTGCTCTTACAGTAAAGAGTCCATAGTCTCACTGTTCTTACGGTATAGAGTCCATAGTCTCACTGCTCTTACAGTACAGAGTCCATAGTCTCACTGCTCTTACAGTATAGATTCCAAGGTCTCACTGCTCTTACAGTAAAGAGTCCATAGTCTCACTGCTCATACAGTAAGGAGTCCATAGTCTCACTGCTCTTACTGTAAAGAGTCCATAGTCTCACTGCTCTTACAGTAAAGAGTCCATAGTCTCACTGCTCATACAGTAAAGAGTCCATAGTCTCACTGCTCTTACAGTAAAGAGTCCATAGTCTCACTGCTCTTACAGTATAGAGTCCATAGTCTCACTGCTCTTACAGTAAAGAGTCCATAGTCTCACTGCTCTTACAGTAAAGAGTCCACAGTCGCACTGCTCTTACAGTAAAGAGTCCATAGTCTCACTGCTCTTACAGTAAAGAGTCCATAGTCTCACTGCTCTTACAGTATAGAGTCCATAGTCTCACTGCTCTTACAGTAAAGATTCCATAGTATCACTGCTCTTACAGTAAAGAGTCCATAGTCTCACTGCTCTTACAGTAAAGAGTCCATAGTCTCACCGGTCTTACCGTAAAGAGTCCATAGTCTCACCGGTCTTACCGTAAAGAGTCCATAGTCTCACCGCTCTAACAGTACACAGTCCATAGTCTCACTGCTCTTACAGTAAAGAGTCCATAGTCTCACTGCTCTTACAGTAAAGAGTCCATAGTCTCACCGCTCTTACAGTAAACAGTCCATAGTCTCATGCTCTTACAGTAAAGAGTCCACAGTCTCACCGCTCTTACAGTAAAGAGTCCATAGTCTCACCGGTCTTACCGTAAAGAGTCCATAGTCTCACCGCTCTTACAGTAAAGAGTCCATAGTCTCACTGCTCTTACAGTATAAAGTCCATAGTCTCACTGCTCTTACAGTAAAAATTCCATAGTCTCACTGCTCTTACAGTAAAGAGTCCATAGTATCACTGCTTACAGCAAAAAGTTCATAGTCTCACTGCTCTTACAGTAAAGACTCCATGGTCTTACTGCTCTTACAGTAAAGAGTCCATAGTCTCACTGTTCTTACGGTATAGAGTCCATAGTCTCACTGCTCTTACAGTACAGAGTCCATAGTCTCACTGCTCTTACAGTATAGATTCCAAGGTCTCACTGCTCTTACAGTAAAGAGTCCATAGTCTCACTGCTCATACAGTAAAGAGTCCATAGTCTCACTGCTCTTACAGTAAAGAGTCCATAGTCTCACTGCTCTTACAGTAAAGAGTCCATAGTCTCACTGCTCATACAGTAAAGAGTCCATAGTCTCACTGCTCTTACAGTAAAGAGTCCATAGTCTCACTGCTCTTACAGTATAGAGTCCATAGTCTCACTGCTCTTACAGTAAAGAGTCCATAGTCTCTACTGCTCTTACAGTAAAGAGTCCACAGTCGCACTGCTCTTACAGTAAAGAGTCCATAGTCTCACTGCTCTTACAGTAAAGAGTCCATAGTCTCACTGCTCTTACAGTAAAGAGTCCATAGTCTCACTGCTCTTACAGTATAGAGTCCATAGTCTCACTGCTCTTACAGTAAAGAGTCCATAGTCTCACTGCTCTTACAGTAAAGAGTCCATAGTCTCACTGCTCTTACAGTATAGAGTCCATAGTCTCACTGCTCTTACAGTAAAGAGTCCATAGTCTCACTGCTCTTACAGTATAGAGTCCATAGTCTCACTGCTCTTACAGTAAAGAGTCCATAGTCTCACTGCTCTTACAGTAAAGAGTCCATCAGTCTCACTGCTCTTACAGTAAAGAGTCCATAGTTTCACTGCTCTTACAGTAAAGAGTCCATAGTCTCACTGCTCTTACAGTAAAGAGTCCATAGTCTCACTGCTCTTACAGTATAGAGTCCATAGTCTCACTGCTCTTACAGTAAAGAGTCCATAGTCTCACTGCTCTTACAGTAAAGAGTCCATAGTCTCACTGCTCTTACAGTATAGAGTCCATAGTCTCACTGCTCTTACAGTGAAGAGTCCATAGTTTCACTGCTCTTACAGTAAAGAGTCCATAGTCTCACTGCTCTTACAGTATAGAGTCCATAGTCTCACTGCTCTTACAGTAAAGAGTCCATAGTCTCACTGCTCTTACAGTATAGAGTCCATAGTCTCACTGCTCTTACAGTATAGAGTCCATAGTCTCACTGCTCTTACAGTATAGAGTCCATAGTCTCACTGCTCTTACAGTAAAGAGTCCATAGTCTCACTGCTCTTACAGTAAAGAGTCCATAGTCTTACTGCTCTTACAGTGAAGAGTCCATAGTCTCATTGCTCTTACAGTATAGAGTCCATAGTCTCACTGCTCTTACCGTGAATAACCCTTTTCTATGTTTGTGTACAAACCTTCTTTCCTCCAGACGCAGAGGATGTCCCCTCGTCACAGTCCTGGGGATAAACAGATGATGGGAGTGATCTCTGTACTGACCCCTGATATATTTATACATAGTTATTAGATCTCCCCTCAGTCGTCTATTTTCTAAAGTGAATAACCCTAATTTTGATAATCTTTCAGGGTCCTGTAGTTGCCCCATTCCAGTTATTACTTTAGTTGCCCTCCTCTGAACCCTCTCCAGCTCTGCTATGTCTGCCTTGTTCACAGAAGCCCAGAACTGTACACAGTGCTCCATGTGTGGTCTGACCAGTGATTTGTAAAGTGGAAGGACTATGTTCTCACACGGGCGTCTATGCCCCTTTTGATGCAACCCATTATCTTATTGGCCTTGGCAGCAGCTGCCTGACACTGGTTTTTGCAGCTTAATTTGCTGTTTATTAAAATTCCTAGATCTTTTTCCATGTCAGTGTTACCGGGTGTTTTACCATTTAGTATGTACGGGTGACTTGCATTATTCCTTTCCATGTGCATAACTTTACATTTGTCAGTGTTAAACCTCATCTGTCATTTCTCTGCCCGAGCCTCCAGTCTATCCAGATCCCTCTGTCGTAGAAAACTGTCCTAAACCCGGACGCTACCCGGAACCCCTGAAGACGCCAGTCTAGGCGAAACATGTCGGGGGGTAGTGTGCACCGATTTTAAATGTGACATACAATCCTCACCCTACCCAGTATATTAATACTGAGAGAGAGCGCAATCTCTCAGAAATCAGAGCCAGAGACTACAGCTGAAGAATACTTTTATAGGTGTATTTAGAAAGGCTGGATTGTCTTCCATCTTTTAGTCAATATTAGAGTATAGTAATAACTGCAAAATTAAAAGTTACGTTTTAGAGAAAATTAGTACTAGATGGCAAGAGTAGGCAAAATCTATTGGTGTTGATAAAGTTATATGCCTCTATATCTAGGTGGGGAAAAAATTAACTAAATGATATCCATCTGTCTCCAGATGGCACCGTTGTGCAAGCTATTAGCGCCATACCATAAAGAGTTAACTATGGTACTCTTGTATTATATACATCTGACCTTTGTAACGTAAATCAGAGATAAGGGATTAGTTTAGACACTTTGAAACAACTAAAGACAGACCTCGAGGCGTCTCTCTGAATGTTTCTCACACTGTTGATCTATGGACTGTAATGATATGAATGGGCCTTGTTTTCTCACAGAGATATCGGTACCTCCTCTGTCATACCAGCACGTAATTAATTGTTACAAAAACACACATCTTTACAGACACTCTTTTGGAGAGAATATCCATCAAATGAGAATTATATACTGATACTGGATACATCTTGTTTTCATAACATATAACAATATACTATAACGTATATATGTCCTACTGATTGTCTTATGCTAAAGACTAACTAAGGCTCATTACATGAATACATAGATATTATATTTTTGCTTCAATAATAAATACTTAATTGTAAAGGTAATTAAACAGCTGCTTCTATAGTTTATCTTATCTCCCATCACAAATGTATACTTAGACAAGGAGGTTTCTTCTCAGACTGGTACATTCAAGAGAAGAACAAACACTAATGAGCAGCAGCCTTTATACACAGTAACCTTTGGCCTACTCAAGACATGCTATTATTGTAAATATAATCGAGCATGGCTCTTAAAGGCAATGAATATCCATCTTGACTAGAATAATTGGATATCAATGAATATACCTATGAAAAGGCACAACAACATATTGGGTATCACCGCGTCTGTAACAAGGGGCTCTATATTATCACATGATCTACCCTGTCAGGTGAACGCTGTAAAATAATAGACAAATTGGGTATCGCCGCGTCTGTAACAACCAGCTCTATAACAATGTCACATGATCTACCCCGTCAGGAGAACGCTGTAAAATAATAGACACATTGGGTATCACAACGTCCGTAACAACCGGCTCTATAAAAATATTACATGATCCACTCGGTCAGGTAAACGCTGTAAAAAAATAGACAACTTGGGTATCACCGTGTCCGTAAAAACCGGCTCTATGAGGGGGGTGACAGTTCAGGGATGGCACCGCTGCAGCCAGACACTTCCTCTGCCGGTCAGGGGAATGTCAGCTCCAGTAAGCAGGGGACCAGGAGAGCAGGGCAGACGGGTGCTGGTAGTGGGAGACTCAATTATTAGGGGAACAGATAGGGCGATCTGTCACAAAGATCGTGATCGCCGAACAGTGTGCTGCCTTCCTGGCGCTAGAGTTCGACACATCGCAGATCGGGTTGACAGATTACTGGGAGGGGCTGGAGAAGATCCAGCGGTCATGGTCCATATCGGAACCAATGACAAAGTTAGAGGAAGGTGGAGCGTCCTTAAGAATGATTTCAGGGATTTAGGTCAAAAGCTTAGGGCAAGGACCTCAAAGGTAGTATTTTCCGAGATACTGCCTGTACCACGGGCCACACAAGAGAGGCAGCGGGAGATTAGAGAGGTTAACAAGTGGCTCAAGAACTGATGTAGGAAGGAGGGGTTCGGGTTCCTGGAGAACTGGGCCGACTTCTCTGTACAGGCTCCATCGTAGGGACGGGCTGCACCTCAATTGGGAAGGGGCAGCTGTGGGGGAGAAGATGGCGAGAAGGTTGGAGGAGTGTTTAAACTGGAGACTGAGGGGAGGGGGGGTAATTACATTATAGGAGGGGAGGATAGTGCAGATAGAGACCGGGGGCGAGGTAGTGGGACTGGGGGGTAATTACATTATAGGAGGGGAAGATAGTGCAGATAGAGACCAGGGGCGAGGTAGTGGGACTGGGGGTAAATTCATTATAGGAGGGAAGATAGTGCAGATAGAGACCAGGGCGAGGTAGTGGGACTGGGGAGGTAATTACATTATAGGAGGGGAAGATAGTGCAGATAGAGACCGGGGCGAGGTAGTGGGACTGGGGGGTAATTACATTATAGGAGAGGAAGATAGTGCAGATAGAGACCGAGGCGAGGTAATGGGACTGGGGGGTAATTACATTATAGGAGGAAGATAGTGCAGATAGAGACCAGGGGCGAGGTAGTGGGACTGGGGGTAATTACATTATAGAAGGGAAAGATAGTGAAGATAGAGACCGGGGCGAGGTAGTGGGACTGGGGAAGTAATACATTATAGGAGGGAAGATAGTGCAGATAGAGACCGGGCGAGGTAGTGGGACTGGGGGGTAATTACATTATAGGAGGGAAGATAGTGCAGATAGAGACCGGGCGAGGTAGTGGGACTGGGGGATAATTACATTATAGGAGGGAAGATAGTGCAGATAGAGACCGGGGCGAGGTAGTGGGACTGGGGGGTAATTACATTATAGGAGGGAAGATAGTGCAGATAGAGACCGGGGCGAGGTAATGGGACTGGGGGTAATTACATTATAGGAGGGGAAGATAGTGCAGATAGAGACCGGGGCGAGGTAGTGGGACTGGGGGTAATTACATTATAGGAGGGAAGATAGTGCAGATAGAGACCGGGCGAGGTAGTGGGACTGGGGGTAATTACATTATAGGAGGGAAGATAGTGCAGATAGAGACCGAGGGCGAGGTAATGGGACTGGGGGTAATTACATTATAGGAGGGGAAGATAGTGCAGATAGAGACCGGGGCGAGGTAGTGGGACTGGGGGGTAATTACATTATAGGAGGGAAGATAGTGCAGATAGAGACCAGGGCGAGGTAGTGGGACTGGGGGTAATTACATTATAGGAGGGAAGATAGTGCAGATAGAGACCGGGGCGAGGTAGTGGGACTGGGGGTAATTACATTATAGGAGGGAAGATAGTGCAGATAGAGACCAGGGCGAGGTAGTGGGACTGGGGGTAATTACATTATAGGAGGGAAGATAGTGCAGATAGAGACCAGGGCGAGGTAGTGGGACTGGGGGTAATTACATTATAGGAGGGAAGATAGTGCAGATAGAGACCGGGGCGAGGTAGTGGGACTGGGGGTAATTACATTATAGGAGGGAAGATAGTGCAGATAGAGACCAGGGCGAGGTAGTGGGACTGGGGGTAATTACATTATAGGAGGGAAGATAGTGCAGATAGAGACCAGGGCGAGGTAGTGGGACTGGGGGTAATTACATTATAGGAGGGAAGATAGTGCAGATAGAGACCTGGGCAGGTAATGGGACTGGGGAGGGTAATTACATTATAGGAGGGGAAGATAGTGCAGATAGAGACCAGGGCGAGGTAGTGGGACTGGGGGTAATTACATTATAGAGAGGAAGATAGTGCAGATAGAGACCAGGGCGAGGTAGTGGGACTGGGGGTAATTACATTATAGGAGGGAAGATAGTGCAGATAGAGACCAGGGCGAGGTAGTGGGACTGGGGGTAATTACATTATAGGAGGGAAGATAGTGCAGATAGAGACCAGGGCGAGGTAGTGGGACTGGGGGTAATTACATTATAGGAGGGAAGATAGTGCAGATAGAGACCGGGGCGAGGTAGTGGGACTGGGGGAGTATTACATTATAGGAGGGAAGATAGTGCAGATAGAGACCGGGGCGAGGTAGTGGGACTGGGGGTAATTACATTATAGGAGGGAAGATAGTGCAGATAGAGACCAGGGCGAGGTAATGGGACTGGGGCGAGGTAATGGGACTGGGGGAGGGTAATTACATTATAGGAGGGAAGATAGTGCAGATAGAGACCGGGGCGAGGTAGTGGGACTGGGGGGTAATTACATTATAGGAGGGAAGATAGTGCAGATAGAGACCGGGGCGAGGTAGTGGGACTGGGGGGTAATTACATTATAGGAGGGGAAGATAGTGCAGATAGAGACCGGGGCGAGGTAGTGGGACTGGGGGTAATTACATTATAGGAGGGGAAGATAGTGCAGATAGAGACCGGGCGAGGCAATGGACGGTGAGTATGGGACTGGGGGAGTAATTACATTATAGGAGGGGAAGATAGTGCAGATAGAGACCAGGGGCGAGGTAGTGGGACTGGGGGTAATTACATTATAGGAGGGGAAGATAGTGCAGATAGAGACCGGGGCGAGGTAGTGGGACTGGGGGGTAATTACATTATAGGAGGGAAGATAGTGCAGATAGAGACCGGGGCGAGGTAGTGGGACTGGGGGTAATTACATTATAGGAGGGAGGATAGTGCAGATAGAGACCGGGGCGAGGTAGTGGGACTGGGGGGTAATTACATTATAGGAAGGGAAGATAGTGCAGATAGAGACCGGGGCGAGGTAGTGGGACTGGGGGTAATTACATTATAGGAGGGGAAGAAAGTGCAGATAGAGACCGGGGCGAGGTAGTGGGACTGGGGGTAATTACATTATAGGAGGGAAGATAGTGCAGATAGAGACCGGGGCGAGGTAGTGGGACTGGGGGTAATTACATTATAGGAGGGGAAGATAGTGCAGATAGAGACCGGGGCGAGGTAGTGGGACTGGGGGGTAATTACATTATAGGAGGGGAAGATAGTGCAGATAGAGACCGGGGCGAGGTAGTGGGACTGGGGGTAATTACATTATAGGAGGGAAGATAGTGCAGATAGAGACCAGGGCGAGGTAATGGGACTGGGGGGTAATTACATTATAGGAAGGGAAGATAGTGCAGATAGAGACTGGGGCGAGGTAGTGGGACTGGGGGTAATTACATTATAGGAGGGAAGAAAGTGCAGATAGAGACCGAGGCAGGTAGTGGGACTGGGGGGTAATTACATTATAGGAGGGGAAGATAGTGCAGATAGAGACCGGGGGCGAGGTAATGGGACTGGGGGGGGGGGGTAATTACATTATAGGAGGGGAACATAGTGCAGATAGAGACCAGGGGCGAGGTAGTGTGACTGGGGGAGGAATGGAAGGGGGGACTAGAACAGTTCAGAATGAAGGTGTAGGGTAAAAAATACACATAAACCTGTCAAATGTATGTATACTAATGCCAGAAGCCTGACTAACAAGACTGGGGAACTGGAATTAGTGATGTGTGAGGAGGACTATGACACAGTGGGAATAACTGAGACATGGCCGGATGATAGCTATGACATACTGGGAATAACTGAGACATGGCTGGATGATAGCTATGACAGTGGGAATAACTGAGACATGGCTGGATGATAGCTATGACATACTGGGAATAACTGAGACATGGCTGGATGATAGCTATGACATACTGGGAATAACTGAGACATGGCTGGATGATAGCTATGACATACTGGGAATAACTGAGACATGGCTGGATGATAGCTATGACTGGGCAGTTAATATAAAAAGTTACAATCTGTTTAGAAAGGATCGTCAAAACCGGAGAGGTGGAGGGGTCTGCCTCTATGTGAAGTCCTGTGGAGAGGGTGAGGGGTCTGCCTCTATGTAAAGTCCTGTGGAGAGGGTGAGGGGTCTGCCTCTATGTAAAGTCCTGTGGAGAGGGGGAGGGGTCTGCCTCTATGTGAAGTCCTGTTGAGAGGGTGAGGGGTCTGCCTCTATGTAAAGTCCTGTGGAGAGGGGGAGGGGTCTGCCTCTATGTAAAGTCCTGTGGAGAGGGGGAGGGGTCTGCCTCTATGTAAAGTCCTGTGGAGAGGGGGAGGGGTCTCCTCTATGTAAAGTCCTGTGGAGAGGGGGAGGGGTCTGCCTCTATGTGAAGTCCTGTGGAGAGGGGAGGGGTCTGCCTCTATGTAAAGTCCTGTGGAGAGGGGAGGGGTCTGCCTCTATGTAAAGTCCTGTGGAGAGGGGAGGGGTCTGCCTTATGTAAAGTCCTTTGGAGAGGGGAGGGGTCTGCCTCTATGTGAAGTCCTTTGGAGAGGGGGAGGGGTCTGCCTCTATGTGAAGTCCTGTGGAGAGGGGGAGGGGTCTCCTCTATGTAAAGTCCTGTGGAGAGGGGAGGGTCTGCCTCTATGTGAAGTCCTGTGGAGAGGGGGAGGGGTCTGCCTCTATGTAAAGTCCTGTGGAGAGGGGGAGGGGTCTCCTCTATGTGAAGTCCTGTGGAGAGGGGGAGGGGTCTGCCTCTATGTAAAGTCCTGTGGAGAGGGGGAGGGGTCTCCTCTATGTGAAGTCGTGTCTAAATCCCGTAATTCAAGAATACATCTCTGAGGGACATGAAGATGTGGAGTCTCTGTGGGTAGAAATACATAGAGCCAAAAAACAATAATAAATTACTAATAGGAGTTTACTATAAACCACCTAATATACCAGAGTCCACAGAAAATCTACTACTAAAGGAGATAGACGAGGCGGCAAATCATAATGAAGTCGTTATCATGGGGGACTTCAACTACCCAGATATAGACCGGGAAACTGAGAGCTGTACATCCCAAAAAGGAAACAGGTTCTTGGCAATAACCAAAGACAATTACCTTCTCCAACTGGTTTTGCCAAACTAGAGACCGAGAGATTAATTGCCAAAGAGAGTAAAACTAACCCTAAAATGTTCTTCAATTATATAAATAGTAAAAAATATAAATCTGAAGGAGTCGGCCCTCTACATAGCAATGAGGGGGGAGTTGCAGAAAGCGATGAGGATAAAGCCAAACTATTAAATATTTTCTTCACCACTGTTTTCACTGAGGAAAATAAACTGTCAGATGAAATGCAGAATGTAAAAATAAATCCCCCATTAAAAGTGCCCTGTCTGACCCAGTACAACAGCGACTTAAAAAGATTAAAATAGACAAATTGCCAGGACCAGATGGCATACACCCCCGTATCCTAAGGGAATTAAGTAATGTCATAGCCAGACCTTTATTTCTGATATTTACGGACTCTATAATAACAGGGAATGTTCCACAGGATTGGCGCATAGCAAATGTGGTGCCAATATTCAAAAAGGGTCCAAAAACAGAGCCTGGAAATTATAGGCCGGTAAGTTTAACATCTATTGTTGATAAACTGTTTGAAGGGTTTCTGAGAGATGCTATCTTAGAGGATCTCAATGGAAATAAGCAAATACCGCCATATCCGCATGGCTTTATGAGGGATCGGTCATGTCAAACTAATTTAATCAGTTTCTATGAGGAGGTAAGTTCTAGACTTGACAGCGCGAATCAATGGATGTCGTATATCTGGACTTCTCCAGCATCAGACACTGTACCTCATAAAAGGTTAGTATATAAAATGAGGATGCTCGGACTGGGAGAAAATGTCTGTATGTGGGTAAGTAACTGGCTGAGTAACAGAAAACAGAGGGGGGTTATTAACGGTAGATACTCAGATTGGGTCACTGTCACTAGTGGGGTACCTCAGGGGTCAGTACTGGAGGGGTCACTGTCACTAGTGGGGTACCTCAGGGGTCAGTACTGGAGGGGTCACTGTCACTTGTGGGGTACAACAGGGGTCAGTACTGGAGGGGTCACTGTTACTAGTGGGGTACCTCAGGGGTCAGTACTGGAGGGGTCACTGTCACTAGTGGGGCACCTCAGGGGTCAGTACTGGAGGGGTCACTGTCACTAGTGGGGTACCTCAGGGGTCAGTATTGGAGGGGTCACTGTCACTAGTGGGGTACCACAGGGGTCAGTACTGGAGGGGTCACTGTCACTAGTGGGGTACCTCAGGGGTCAGTACTGGGCCCTATTCTCTTGTTTATAACAGTCCGTCTCCACCAGATGGAATTACAGCATTTCAAAGGCCAGTAGTTTAGAAATGTTGGCATTCAGGCCCAGAACTCGAGGGTGGCTAGGTGGGAATTTCCTCCTTCTCTCCAATGTTTGGGAGATGGACAGTTGAACGCTGCCGTGTGACATGGTGGAGATGCTTGGTGATGGAGGTGGTGGTGGTGTTGGTGGAACATCCTCTGTTTTCTGGGCGGCCGGTGCCACGGTGACTCCAGAGATGGATGAAGAGGCCGAGGCAGCAGCAGAAGAGGGAGCAGGGGGAGCCAGAGACCTTTCTTGGTTTTTAAGGTGTTTACTCCACTGCAGTTCATGCTTTGCATGTAGATGCCTGGTCATGCAGGTTGTGCTAATGTTCAGAACGTTAATGCCTCGATAAAGGCTCTGATGGCACAGCGTGCAAACCACTCGGGTCTTGTCATCTGCACATTGTCTGAAGAACTGCCACGCCAGGGAACTCCTTGGAGTTGGCTTTGGGTGTGGTGGGCAGTAGCAGGCGTACTGTCTCTGGAACGGCCGCTGCGCTTTGGCACTCTGCTCCCTCTTTTGCTGTGCTGTTGCCTCTGTGCGACCACTACCTCTTCCTAAGAACTGCACAGGTCACTATCATGAACTTGAGTCCAGTCGGGGTTTAGGACCTCATCGTCCTCCATATCATCTTCCACCCATTCTTGACCCCTGCCCTCCTCGTCGGTCTGCACACAGCAGAAAGCCTTCCCATGTCCTCATCCTGCAATATAAGTGGTTGGCCATTGGTGCATTCAATGTCTTCCACTTCTGGGCCAGGGCTAGGTGGACGGCCCAGGGAAACCCTGCCAGCAGAGTCATCAAAAAGCATAAGAGTCTGCTGCATGATTTGGGGCTCAGACTGCTTGGCTGATTTGCAAGGGGGTGATGTGGAAGACTGATGGGCATGGGCTGCAGGTGCCAACTCTGAGCTTTCTGCAGAGGACCGGGTGGGAGACAATGAAGGAACTGGCGCCACTGTCAGCCACACAATCTACTATCGCCTGTGCATGTTTCTGGCTTCACCATCCGTAGAGCGGCATTCGGGCCTAACAAATAACGCTGCAGGTTCTGTCGCCTACTCGCACCCAAGGAAGGTATTTGACTTGGATCGGTAGTTGGCGCTGAACGGCCACGTCCTCTCCCAGCAACAGGAGCTCCACCAACACCACCACGACCAGGGCCACATCCCTTGTTTGATGTTCTCCTCATTATGTGCGGTCACACATCAAACTAACAGATGGTTTATCTCCGGTGTCAATTTACCTGCCACTAGTCAATAATTCGGTTCTCTAACAGTAATAAGGCAGCGCCGGGGTCATAGACAGAATACATGTCTTTAGGTCACACAACAGAGTAACGGAGGAATTCAGTACAATTACTTCACTGTCACAAAAAATTTCATTTTTCAAACCAACAATGTAACAGCAGAAGTTAACGGTTTAATTTGACTGTCAGAAACGCAGTTCTGCAGGTTACTTAAAATGACTGAAATACAGGGTCGGCCTCAGATCTGCGATGTGGCACAAACCAGTGTTTATTACAACAAACTACAGAAATGCAGAATGTCACCCCAAAAATTATAAAACAGGTTTTTCAGCGGTGTATACAAACGTGCTCTGTGATACGACGGTACGGGTTTATTACAGCAACTACAGCAATGCAGTATGTCACCCCTAAATTATAGATTAGGTAATGTGGGGGACTCGACCTGCCAGAAAACAGGCCAGAAGATAATTAGACTGCTGTCCTTGGCAGGCTGGCAACATGCAGGTCTGTAACGGATCAACGGGTGTGGACCCGCTGTGCCACTTACCGATTTGGCTTTGGACCAAACTTGGGAGCCGAGCCTAAGTGTCCCCCTGGTTTTCACCCTTTATCCCGCTCCAGGATGCGGAAGCTGGACTCAGCTGCAGGGGAGACACCAGGGCGCTACCGCAAGAGTGGTCCCGATTAAGTGGCAGCTGGCCGGGCAGGCCAGAAAGCCCCGATGCTAGCACCGGGGAACAGGCAATATAGCAGACAGCCGCAGGAATAATGCTGAGCTAAGCAAGCGGTATAGCAGAGCTAGTGCTGTGAGAACAGCAGAGCTGAGTTAGTCCAGGTGGAGCTGGTGTAACGATCTGCACAGCAGACAGAGGCGAGGTCGACAGTCTGGGTCTTTAACTTGAGAGCAGCGAGGTACAAGAGGATCGAGCAGAGACGAGGTCAGGATACAGGCAGAGGTCATAAGCAGGATATCGAATGCAGGAACAGCAGGAGCCTTAGCAGTAGGAAGCACAATATTGCTCAGGAGCCTTAGCAGTAGGAAGCACAATATTGCTCAGGAGCCTTAGCTGTAGGAAGCACAATATTGCTCAGGAGCCTTAGCTGTAGGAAGCACAATATTGCTCAGGCATTGCAGGAAGGGGGGAAGCACCCTTATAAAGGTGGTGACTGGCCAGGATTGGAGAGAGGGCGGAATCAGGGGCGTGCATTAACCCTTAAGGTACCAGGACGCCTGCAGCTCCTACAGGATACAACAGAAGCTGTCGTAGCCTGCGACAGCGCAGGAAAGCGGGTCCGGAGCCTGCAGCGAAGAGGAGGAGCCCCGCGTGCAGCGCGACTGAGGTACGTAGTCGGACGCACTGCACGCTGGCGGCTGCCAACTGCCATTGTTACAAGGTCACATGCAGTTCCAAGGACACGGCAGTGGCTAAAATGGTTGCCGACCCCACCTCAGTAACAGATGGATTAAAAACTATTTTGCAGCATCACTGGGCTCAGAGCTGGGTACAAATATGTAGCATAGCCCCCTCAATAATTGCTGTATTTCGAATATTTAACACCACCAAATTCAACAGATTTCTTCCCTAATCTGTCCCTCACAGCAGCAGCAGCCTGTCCCTACACTAGTCAGAGCAGTGTGACGTGCGGCGCTGTGTGGCTCCAGCTTAAATAGAGGCTGGGTCACATGCTGCACTCAGCCAATCACAGCCATGCCATTAGTCGGCATGACTGTGACGGCTTCTTAGGGCAAAGTAGTGAAACGCTAGTTGATTGGCTGCTGTGCAGCCCTTCAGAAAGCTGGAAGTAATCGCCGAACAACGAACCGGAACTTTTACGGAAATGTTCGGACCTGGGTGTTGAAAACCGTAAAGTTCGGTACGAACCCGAACTATACAGTTCGGGTTTGCTCAACTCTACCTGTGGGAGGACCCTCATTGTTGGGACACCCCACAGATGCGTTTTTGGCGGGGGGTTTTTGTGTTTATAAACCTATATGGCTCTTAAATGTGTTATAAGATTCTGAACCGGATGAAGGGAGCCTTGGTTCCCCGAAACGTGTTGTTCTATTGCTTTAAAATAATAAAGAAGAATCTTCAGAACTTGAAAAGTTTGTGTAGTGTACGGGAGCTGTAATGCCCGTCACTACAGAAGGGTCACTTGTGTGCTGTTGTTCCCCTCATTTATGGGGAGGTTGGTATAAATTATCTTCAATGTAATGTGATGCTATGTACTTCCCTGTTACTGTGTGGTTGCCATGTGCAGGCCTGCTAGGGATGTCATTCCAGCTCTAGGTCAGTAGAGGGAGCTAGGGAGCCCTAGTTTATATATAGGCCCAGTCAGGGAAGGGAAAGGCAGTTAAGTCCAGGCCTTGAGCCTGTGAAGGCAGTGCAGGCCTGGAGCCTGCAGACTAGGAGAGGGCATTGTAGTCCCTGTAACCGGGTTCCAGATCCAAGGAGAAGGTTCCTCTCCTGAGTCCGCATTTACAGAAGTAGGAATACCACGGTTAACCAGCCTAAGGAAGCTGAGTAAAGGCAGAGCAGAAGACAGTAAAGCAAGAGGTACTAAAGACACCAGAGGAGGTACTTGATAATTACAGACCCAAGGATATACGCCAGATTTAGGGCATTGGGGCCTTGGAGGATAGTTTCCATGTTCCAGGATCAGTCAGGTAGAGAGGGCTAGCCGCCTGTACTGCAAGAGCCCTGTGCTTTACCCTCTGAGAATCACCTTGCTGTGTAAGAGACTGCCGTATGTAACCATAACCTGTAACTTACTCAAACCAACCGTCTTCTAAGGAACTGCGCTTCCATCTATGTCCATGTATGATCACCACCAAAGCTTCAGTAAAGTTCCAGTTCTGTTTTATTACAACGTGGTTCCTCAGTTATTCCTACTATCAGCAAACGGTGTGCCACCTTTAATTGGCACTGGCGTCACGAACACTACCTATAACTACCTGTCCTTGCAGAAGTACCAGAGAGTCGGCCTGTCCCAGGTTAGTGGTCATAACTGCACTACAACACCCAGGAACACTACTGAACCCTAACTTGAGTACGCTGCATTTGTCTGTGTCGGGTTTCTCGTGCGCTGAAGCAGGCTTTTTTGAAACCTCTACCTCCATTCTAGGTAGGATGTGAGTAGGATTGCCCTATCTCTCTTGTACACGCTGGGGTTTGTTACGGGGGTGGGGAACCTTTTTGCTGCTGAGGGCCATTCAGATATTTGTACCCTCGTTTGGGGGCCATACAAAATTCTCAACTTAAAAATTTGACGGCTATATTTGGTCAAACATATAAGTGACTTAGGGGTAAGTTACAGAAATTGCTCTTCAATTAAAAATCTAGAGCGCTGTATTTTTGCAGCACAAAATGGGGCCTGCGCTATATATATTATAAATAGTACAGGCGCCATTTTGACCACATATAGCAGTCAAATATTTAAGTTGAGAATGTTGCATATTTATTTCTTTATTTGGCATTATGGCAGCCAAGCTAAATCCAGAGGGGTCCGGAGAGGGGCTCACCCAGCTTTCACTCCCTGCCACTGTCCCTCTCTCTTTCTTCGCAACTGTCCTTACCTTTGTCCCTTTCTCAGCCTCAGATGTACCCCCACCTCCATCAGCCTCAAGTCATCCTCCTATCAGACCCTTCAGCCTACATCAGCCTCAGATCAGACCCTCCCCAGCCTTAGATCAGAATCCCATCAGACCCCCAGCCTCAGATCATACCCCCATCAGACCTCCTGACCTCAGATCATACCCCCATCAGACCTCTTGACCTCAGATCATACCCCCATCAGACCTCCCAACCTCATATCTCATATCAGACCCCCAGCCTCAGATCAGCCCCCATCAGACCTCCCGACCTCAGATCATACCCCCATCAGACCTCCCAACCTCATATCAGACCCCCAGCCTCAGATCATACCCCCATCAGACCTCCCAACCTCATATCAGACCCCCAGCCTCAGATCATACCCCCATCAGACCTCCCGACCTCAGATCATACCCCCATCAGACCTCCCAACCTCATATCAGACCCCCAGCCTCAGATCATACCCCCATCAGACCTCCCGACCTCAGATCATACCCCCATCAGACCTCCCGACCTCAGATCATACCCCCATCAGACCTTCCAACCTCATATCAGACCCCCAGCCTCAGATCATACCCCCATCAGACCTCCCGACCTCAGATCATACCCCCATCAGACCTCCCAACCTCATATCAGACCCCCAGCCTCAGATCATACCCCCATCAGACCTCCCGACCTCAGATCATACCCCCATCAGACCTCCCAACCTCATATCAGACCCCCAGCCTCAGATCAGACCTTATTAGACCCTCTCCACCCTCAGATTAGCCCCTATCAGACCCCCAGGCCTCAGATCAGAACCCCCAGCCTCATATCAGCCACTAGCAGACCCCCAAGCCTCATATGAGACCCACAGTCTCAGATCAGACCCCATCAGACCCTCCCCACCCTCAGATTAGCCCCTATCAGACCTCAGATCAGAAATTTAAACTAAATAAAAAAAATAGACTTATTTCTCCAGCTCTGGACGGCGCTGCCATTTTGCAGATTCACTTACCTTCCCTGGTCTTTTTCCTGCCACGCTGTACTGTGACCTGACAGCGCACAGCATCAGGTCATAATGTGCGTCTACGTGCACTATATCCTGACACTGTACGTGGGTGTCAGGACACAGCGTGCGGCCGGAGGGAGACCAGGGAAGGTGAGTACAGCTAGCAATGTGCTGTTCTCACCTTCCTGTGCCTCCTACATGCTAATGATGTCTTCCATAATGGAAGTGGTCATTAGCATTTTCTGGCAGGGAGCCAGGGGCCACATGAAATGGTCGGAGGTTCCCCATTCCTGATGTTATAACGGGGTAAACAGCCAAGGTTATAGCATGGTCGACGGTCTCCACCCCAGTTAGGCTAGTGATGTTTACCTTTTATTATTCTGTGTGTGATTTCTTAGCGTTATCTTATATTTAATCATTTAGTAAATATATTTATTCACATAGCCTGCATGAGCTTATTCATTCCCAAATCTTTCGAATTCACTTTACGTTACATGCCAGAAACCGTATATAAGGAGAGCAGTCAGAGCCCCTTGTGTGCTGCAGTTAGGGACCAGTGCTTGGAGGGGAGACTTATGAGTGACCAGAAGAAGACGCTGAGATGGAGACGCTGAGCCACAGACCATGGGTCACTAGATCTGTGACCAAGGAGCCACCCGGACTACTGAGCTACAGACCGTGGGCACTTGACCAGGATGCCAGCCTTCTGAGAGAGAGAGGGACAGCTACCTCAGGCCTTTCCTCAGCATAGAACACTTCTTCTGCCGGGAGGAGACTTGAGAAGCCAGCCCTATGGTTGGAAGTTTGCCAGGGATGGTAGTGAGGAGATCACCCAAGAACATGTGGGAAGGCCACCTAGGATGATAGTGGAAAGTTTATCCAGGATGATGTTGAATAGGTCATCCATGATGATGATGGTGGGAAGTCACACGAGATGATGATGAAATGGTGGAGCTGTCACCCAGGAAAATGGTGCACCCTGGAGTTTATCCACGATGATGGTAGTGGGATCATCTATAGTGTTGAGCGAACAGTTCGAGAATAGTTCGGGTTCGTACCGAATTTTGGGGTGTCCGGGACCCGGACCCGAACCCGGACATTTTCAAAAAAGTTCGGGTTCGGGTTCGGTGTTAGTCGATTACTTCCCGCTTTCTGAAGGGCTGCACAGCAGCCAATCAGCTAGCGTTTTACTTCTTGCCCTAAGAGCCCATCACAGCCATGCCTACTAATGGCATGGCTGTGATTGGCCAAGTGCAGCATGTGACCCAGCCTCTATTTAAGCTGGAGTCACGTAGCGCCGCACGTCACACTGCTCTGATTAGTGTAGGGAGAGGACGCAGCTTCTGTGAGGGCGAGATTAGGCAGGGAAAAGTCAGCAACAGCACCTATTGAACGGATCGATCTACAGCTGTGAATGATTGAACTTCTGCTAGTTACTTGCTCACTGGTTTTTAGGCTGCACAGAGCGTTTTTCTGTCACTTATTTTCTGGGTTGATCGGCGGCCATTTTGTGACTTGTGGTGCGCCAGAAGAAGCTGCCACCAAGTCCATCAATCCTAGTTTTTTTTTTTTGCTATATCCTACATCAGGGGCTTGGCTGTGCTAATTGTCACCCCTAGAAACTCAGGATAGCAATTTCTATATTTTATTAAGGGGTTAAATACAATTGCCCAAATACCAATCCCCTAAATCTGGTGTTGCAGCTTTGGCTAGACAAGTATAATACTGTCTGCTGTCTGGCAAAGGATAGATTATTTTCTGTGGTGAAATTCAATTGCCAAAATAGCAATACCATAAATCAGTGGTTTCAGCTGTGGCTGGCAAAATAGAATAGTGTCCGAGGTAACGCACACACGTACAGACGCACGTACACGATTCTTGAATAGTTGTATTATCGCGATAATAAAACTAACAGTGTAAAGTTGACTGTATTGCTCTAAGTTATATTCGCGTACGAATGTAACTTCTATTACAGCACACCAATACTAAAACTGACTAAGAGACAGCTTTAAGTTCTATTCCAACGCGATTGCAACTTTGGAACTTAAAGTGGTGTACGATTTTAGAAGTTGAGTACTAAAAGTTGGAATCGCAATGCGATTCTTATGTATTTAGCTAATCGCATTGCGATTACAACTTTGAGCTATCGATCACATGGGAACGCTCCTCCAGTAGAATGTACTGTCGGATGTGAGAATTGTTGAAATCGCAATGCGATTATTATATATCTGCTTAATCGCATTGCCGTTTCAACTTAGCATTGCTAAATAATTCCATCCATACTGAGTCAGTAAGTTAACGATATGGATGGAATTATTTAGCAATGCTAAGTTGAAATCGCAATGCGATTAAGCAAATATATAAGAATCGCATTGCGATTTCAACTTAATTCTCACATCCGACAGTACATTCTACTGGAGGAGGCGTTCCCATGGTGATCGGTAGCTCAAAGTTGTAATCGCAATGCGTTTATTGCGGTATATTATCCCTCTGGGTGTCTTTTACAGCCTTTTTAGTGCCCAAAAGTTCGGGTCCCCATTGACTTCTATGGGGTTCAAGTTCGGGATGAAGTTCGGGTTGAGTTCGGATCACGAACCCGGACATTTTCCGGAAGTTCGGCCGAACCTCTCGAACCCGAACATCCAGGTGTTCGCTCATCTCTAATCATCTACTATGATGTTGGGGGGGTTTATCCAGAAGGATGGTGGGGAGTTTATCAAGGATGATAGTGGTGAGGTCATCCCAGATGTGGATGGAATAATCACTAGGGACAGACTGTAAACTGAAAGTGGCCATGGAAAAAAATAACTAAAAGTGGCCCCTTGTTGTAGGCAGGTCCAAAATGACAGAAGATGGGTCAACACTAATAGACAGGGCCAGCATAGGTAGGCAGGGACAACAGTGAAAAGCGGGGCCAGCAATACCACAGTGCAGCACAAAATACCCCTCCAAAATGTACCCAGCCAGTAGCCCTGACAAAGGCCCAGAAGGCCGTCTGGGCATTAGCCCACTAACATAGGATGATGGAGGGTATGTCACCTAGGAAGATTGGGGGGAGGGGGGAATGATCCATGATGATGTTGGAAGGTCATCCAACTTGACGGTGGAGAGATCAATCAGGTCGGCAGTAGCTAGTTTATCTAGGATGATGGTGGAGGGGTCACACAGGATAATGGTTGGGGTGCATCCAGGATGATGGTAGGTGGTCACACAGGATAATGGTTGGAAGTTTGCCTAGGAGGGTAGTGGTGAGGTCACCCAGGAAGATATAGGAAGATCATGTAGAATGATGGTGTGGAGGTCCCCCAGAATGATGGTGGGAAGTTCATCTAGGATGGTGGAGGATAGGTCATGCAGG